>JZKD02S1927385.1:431701-447650 GCA_000966675.3 Picea glauca | reverse complement strand
CCCTCTCGAAGAGGCTTATTATCTAAAATTATCTCTTTTTCAAGGCGTTGAGTACTTTTTCTAAGGTTTTTCTATGCTATCTTGATATTTGGTTCTTAACATAATGTCTTTAATATGATGTAGGATTCTATAGATATTTCATAGTGACTCGTATCTGGGTTGTAAATTCCATTTATCGTAATAAGACTTAGTGGTAGAATGTTTTAATTATGATATGATAACACTATCATACTTGGTTGGAAGGCTCGAGAATACCCTCTGTGTACAAATATATGTAATATATGCCCAAATGAGGTTGTTGAAGACAATTGTATTTTGTTGTTGAAGTTTATTAAGAATTGTTGTCAAGGATAAGTTGAGAGCTGCAAGAACTCTTTGTAAGAATGATTTGCTGAAGGAATATAATAGATGAGGATTGCTTTTAGACTTTTATTTTTTACATGTTTTCTTATGAGTTAATTGGGTAATATCATGTTATTTGCTTTCTGTGTTTTATATGCATGTGTATGCATTTCATGCTTAATTGAATGAACCTGTAGTGTTCTGTAAGTTTCAATTGTTTCTCTTCTAAGGAATTGTTGCAAGGAGTGCACAGTAGCCACACAAGGAGTGCGAAGGAAAATTCATTTTCAGACTCAGAAGATCAGAAGAGATAACATGAAATTGTGCAGGGTGAGTGCAAGGAGTGCAAATATACTCATTTGAGTATAGGATCTTGAGAAGACCCTTGCAAGGTGTGCATAGGGCCAACACGTAGTCAACTGTTAAAGAGTCTCAAGGAAACGAATGCAAGGAGTGCGTGGGAAGATTTTCCAGAAATCTTCAAGTGTTAATTTTCAGAGGAGCACAAGGTGTGTGTAGAAGCCCAAATTATTTTAGGTTCAAAGCTCATGAGAAAGGGAAACCAAAATATTTGAAGGGAATAATCCTTTCATTTTCAAGGTCAAGTGGATAAGATCTGCTCGAGGAGGAGTATATATTTCATAGTTGTCAGATCTGGGAAAGTAGCGTGGGTGTTAACCCCTGAAGCCCTTCGGACTTTGCATATTCAAAGGTTTCCATGTGTTGTGTCCAAATGATGAAAGTTTTCTGAAGTCCTGGGGACTGGAGAATATCCAAACCATTCAATTATGGGGACACGTGTCCACAGATCCAGAGTAGTTCGAAATTCCAACTATCTGGAAGAGTTGGAATGTAATTTTGGGAGTGTGCAAGCTTCCCAAAGTTTCGAAGTCCAGAATGAATCTTAACCGTCAACACAAAGAGCCTCGTGTCAACACATATCCGAGTTCATAGATTTGGTACCCGAGAGGAGTGGAGGTGTAAGTATGTTTGGGTCGATAACCCCTGAAGGCCCAAAGGTAAGAGTAGATCCCAATCGTCCATTCATGAGGACAGGTGGATTGTTGATCACACCCTTCGTTAGCTCGCTGGTTTGACACTCCAAAGGATCTGATGTGTTGATTTGTGGAAGGTTCCGAAGATCGAATCCTGGAGCACATATCCACTGTTGATCTAAGGTAAGCACCAGTTGTCTAATATATTTGTTCGGAGTTAGCAAATTCGGGGTAGTTGCATGTTGGAGTGGGTAAATCTCTTGAAGTGTAGAGGCCCAAAACATATGTAATATATAGATCTCGACATACATTGAGGACCGTCGAGCCTTCCTTTTGTTCGGTCATGTATTTTTGTCAGATATCCCGAAGCCCGGAGTCTCGAAGTGTTGTAGTCTGCGCCATTCAAGGGTATTAGCCCACAAACTTGGCCCAAGGTCACGTGAATTTCTCTACGTGGATAAATATACCCTTGTGAAATTGAATTTGTGTGTAGGGTAAGGGGAAAAGGCATGTGTCATAAGAAGTTGAGGGCTCAGCAGGAGCCCAAGAGTTGATTCGACTCCATACTATGAAAAATCCTAGACAGAGAGGTCGTGCAATCCCAGGAGGTGGTGGGGGTTTGCGTCAAATAACGCATAACCTAGATCAAAAAATGAATGTCAAATCCTAAGTGGATTAACATTATCCAAAAATAAATCCAACTGGTCCTATCATAGGCCTTAGATAGATCTAGCTTTATTTCCATGGAAAAATATTTCTTGTAAAAATAGATCTAGTCCTCAAAAATTGCTATTGACTCATGAATTTTCCTCTAAAAAGGGAAGCCAAAATGTTCTTTGGATATTTACTTTGAAAGAAGCTTCTTTACCATCATTTCTATAATTTTGGCTATAATCTTGTAAACACAATTACATAATGAGATTTCCCCATACTCATCAAAAGAGCCCAGGTTGTCATTGTTTGGGATACAAGCAGTAAAGGTCAAATTGAAGGTAGCTAGCTTCTTCCCCATGCTCGACTCCTTAATTACCCTTATAAGTTCATCTTCTAATTCCTCATAATAACCTAGGCAAAGTTCAATTGTCCATCCATCTAGACAAATAATTTCATCCTTTTGAAGAATTATGCACTATTTCTTGAAACTCTTGTTTTGAAACTACCTCTAACAAATTGTCATTACCCTCCTCTTTGTTGTTGGGAAAAATACCCTACGGACTAGCAAACTAGGGTCAGACTTGCATGCAGATTTTGACCGTAAAGAAATTACTTTTTAACCTACCACCCAAAACTTAAACCCCTCTTTCACAATACATACACGGAAAGGAACTACCAACCTTGTTACTGATGTTTGGTGTAGATCCTTCGTTGCGCTTTTGTCCATTTGTTGGTGCTTCTCCTTCCAACGATAACCTGCAATCAAAACAAACAATGATGCATGCACACTACTTTTCTACTTGAGGGTTAGAAATTAAGCACAAATTAAACAAATCATAGATAACTCATGCATTGGGACGGGAAAAGTATTCTTTTATTATTTTCAAAATGAATCAACTTACAATCAAAGTCGAGACCAGCCACCGCTCCTTGATCCTAATCTTGGGATCCTCCTCTTCTTTTGTCCTCCAACTGCTTTGCGTTAATTTTCCTTTGGCTTGAGGAAAGGATAAAGGGTTGGGACAAATGGATTCGGTAAATGGGCAGAGTTTCTTCGCTATAATTTTCCTCCTCCTCCTCCAAATGGTACCCCTACCCCTTCTTTTATAGGCTAGAAGGAGCTAGGGTTTTGGACGAACTCTCGGCCATGCATGGCCAGGAGTTTCAGTTAACTGACCCATAGCTTTTTGTCCCGTCGACAACTTTCCTATTTTTTTGTTTTGTTAGGTACACGCGGGTTGTAGTGGGCCTGCCAGTGTGTACACACATACAGTAATGGGTTAAGGCACGTGGGCTTTGACACAAGAGGATTTTCAAAGAGTTTGTTCAACATATTTTTGGCAAAGAAGGGATATGAGTTGGCCTGATGCCAGGTAAGCACGTATGGTGCAATTTAGGGTTATAACACTCTTCCAAAAATATTTGGAAGAAGGAAGTCATCTTTACTACCTTTCTAATGGAGACCCTCTATTCCTCCTTATATAGAGGGTATCCTCCTCTTCCACGCACTATCAATTTCTTCAATCTCATACAAAAATGGGCTCCATTTTTTTAACAATAGAGACAAGCTCCGCCACCTCTAGATTCGACTCAATACTTTGTAGGCATCCCCCTATATCATGAAGATAAATTTTAAGTATTATTGCTTCAATAGGTGAAATAATTGTAGATAAGTCCATGATAAAACCACCAAAATCCACTCAATCTCCATCCAGAGATCATTGATTTCTTATAGACATTTTAGCCATCAAATCTCCCCACTAGTGCTTGGTTTGTTAGCTCAACAACCTAGTGCATTTACACATCTCTAGGAGCCAACTTTACTAGACTAAGCTTCTCTTAACACATCTCTTACTACATTTACTATTTAGATTGTGGTCCATACTTATTTGTTTCCTATTCTCATCACACTATCCACCAATCCCATGGACTAAGAACTCTCCTTCCCTTCTAAAACCCTTCAATCTGATTATGTCAGACCATGTCTTCCTTGTGTCTAGAAGCCCCCCTCTCTTCGAGTAGTTAAAAAGGTTAACTAGATGCTCTTCTTTCTAGAGGACAACTCTACAGAGAGGTATATAGCTTAGGCTCCTTTGATGTCAAATGAACTTGTCAAACAAAGTGCGAAGAGGGAAAAATCTACAAGTAAGGGGTCGGCTCATTGACTCCATTATAAGCACCGGGTCCACACTTATAGACATGCTCGCTATTTATAGATGGGCTAGATGACCATGTAATGCAATTCATTAAACAATAGAATTATCGTTGAAACTTGCGGTTATTTTTGAAGAGTTGTAATTTTTTCATTCACAGTCAAGTCAAGTCAAGTGCATTATTCTTACTTGGCTCACAAAAGTATTCTTACTTGAGATAATCTCATGAAGCGAAGCTTCATAGGGCCATCCATATTCCCTCTTTGCCAAGGGGAGGTGGAATCACAAAATCATCTACTCAATCTATGCTTCTATAGATCACAAGTATGGGATCAATGCACCATAGTCATGCACATTACAGATCACAAGCACGAAGGCCTCATGGAAACCATTGAAGAATGGAGGGACACAACCTTCCACTCTCCCATTCTCAATCACATCTGGCAACTACTTCTTGGGGTCATCCTTTGACAATTTTGGAAAGAACGGAATAAGTGTATCTTCTAAACAACTCATCAGTACTGGAAAACTATCTGGACTCAAATACATAGAAATATCATAGAAACCATTAGTCTACAGGCGTGGAAAGAAATGGAGCTGAAATGTCCTACACATGAACAAAGCATCCTGGACAGCTAGAATGTCACTCCAAATCCCTTTCTCAACAAGAATCCCCAACACTCCCAAACCAAAGGCAACCCCTCTCATTGGTCTCCTCCCCCTATAGGATTTATCAATTTAAACTTCGATGGTGCCTCTAAAGGAAATACAGGTGCAACTGAATTTGGCATGGTCTTCTACAACAACCACGGGAACATCTTGCTCATCTCAACGGGTAGTCTGGGTCACAACACTAACAAAGTGACATAGCTATGGGGTATTACAAAAGGTCTAGAGTTAGCTCATGCTCAGGGCTACCACCATTTGATTGTGGAGGGGGACTCTCAATTAATTCTCAATCTCTTCAGAAAAATTCTCAATGGAGAAGACCTGGACAAAATCTCCCTCTGTTGGCGTCTTTCTTCGGGGCTCAGTACCATCTCACCTCTCATTCGGCCTCACCTAGCTCTCATCCCTTCACATATATGAAGGAAAGATAATCATATTGCAGACGATTTAGACAATATCAGAGATTCCTTAAATGGACCGGACCTTCTCTACATTGTCTTCACCCACACAAAACACCATATCCTCTAGAGGTGCCTCGGTCGAGCACTCACTATGAACGATCATAGACCGAGAGGTTGTGCGAGCCCTAGGAGGTGGTGGGGGTTTGCATCAGATAAATCATCACCTAGTTCACAAAATGAATGTCAAATCCTGAGTGGATTGACATTATCCTAAAATAAATCCAACTAGTCCTATCATAGGCCTTGGATAGATCTAGCTTTATTGCCATGGAAAAATATTTCTTGTAAAAATAGATCTAGTCCTCAAAAACTGGTATTGAGTCATGAATTTTCCTCCCAAAAAGGAAGCCAAAATGTTCTTTGGATATTGTCTTTGAAAGAAGCTTATTTACCCTCATTGCTATACATTTGGCTATAATCTTCTAAATATAATTACATAATGAGATTTCCCCATACTCATCAAAAGAGACAAGGCTTTCATTCTTTGGGATAAAAGCAATAAAGGTCAAATTGAAGGTAGCTAGCTTCTTCCCCATGCTCGACTCCTTAATTAGCATTATAAGTTCATCTTCTAACACCTCATAATAACCTAGGAAAAGTTCAATTGTCCATCCATCCGTACCAAGACTTTCATCCTTTTGAAAAACTATGCATTATTGCCTAAAATATTCTTTTGGAAAATTCAATTTTCCATCCATTTACACAAATAATTTCATCCTTTTGAAGAATTATGCACTATTTCTTGAAACTTTTGTTTTGAAACTACCTCTAACAAATTGTCATTATCCTCCTCTTCCACAAATCTTTGGAAGAAGGAAGTCATCTTGACTACCTTTCTAATGGAAACCCTCTATACCTCCTTATATATACTCCAAAAACTTCCATCCATAGCTAATAAATGTCATGAACCTATGAGTTAAGGACCCATCATCCCTTTTAGTCTCCCAAATTGTATTAACCTTCTTCCTATGGTTGGAAAACTGGTGGAAATATTTTATGTTCTCATTATATTTTGAGAGCGAGGACACTTTGATTTTAATCCTCCATGTGTTTTCCTTATCAACAAGTATCTTCCTTTTCCTCTGTTCTATCTAGGCTAATTTCACCCTTTAATGTGTTGGAAGGAAACCTAACGATATCGGTTCCAAGTAACTCTTCAATCTTGTTTTTAATAAAATCTAATTCTAATTCATCCTAAACTTTTAGAATGGGCCCAAGCTGCTACAACCTTCTTAATGGACTTTAGATTTGCTTCAAATTATATACTTGTTAATTCCCTAAGTGAGCCATCATAAGGAACCCACTTTTCCTTAACTAGATTGATACGATCTTCCTCTCTAGCCAAGCTAGATTAAAATTAAAGGGACTTAAGATTATTTCTCATCCTTTTCCAATTCATTAAACTAGTAGATGAATTATAAAGTCCCTTTCTATTCCAACCCATTTCCTTATCCTTGTACAACCTAAAATTATTGCATTTGATATAATAATTTTTTCCAACCCTTTTGTTAATATTTCCTCCCCCACCCTCATATTCCTCCAAGTTGGAATAAGCTTGGTAGACTCTATGTCAACCAACCCTACATCATCTATTTTTCTTTTGAAGAAATCAGATAGAGGGTCTTTATGTGTTGCATTTCCTAAAATATATCCTCCACCTATGGTGAAATTCAAATCCCCTCCTAGTATTATGTTCCCTTTATTAATCACTCCTTGTGCACATAGGCCCTCCCAAAAAGTCACCCTATCTTCATAAGGACCACATAGATTGAGAACTGTGAAAAATTTTGGTAGTTTTTGAGAGAAGAGGTCCACGCTTATAGTAGAATCAAGTAAGCCAGAGTTAGACATCCTTAATGATATTTTCCTCTACCTAGTAATAATCCCTGTGACATACCTATTGAGTCAACAAATATAAAATCCCAAACCCCTAAATGTTTATCCAAGTCACCCAAGATTCTTACCCCTTCACCCATTGTTTCATGTATCAAGATTGCATCAAGACTATGGATATACATAATCCTCTTAAGGGTATATTTCTTAGAGTGGCTATCCAACCCTTAAACGTTTAACAACATAAAAATCATAATAAATGCTCCTTTGGGGCTTAGATCACTCTTAGTCTCCCCTCAATAATATTTTGTCTTCTAGTTTGTATATCTTTATTGGATTTATATTGGGACAAGGATAGGTGATATTCACCCCCCCCCTCCCTATTCCTACGTCTCCTTTAAACCCTAACATACTCAGCCTCCTACCATCCCAAGATTTGAAGAACCTAATGGGTTTTTTCTAGATGTTAAAGGGTAGCTAGGGTGCTCTCAGACATCACTAGACCCCTTTTAAGAAGTAGGACACGGATCAATAAAAGTCTCCCTATAATGATGAGCTTGAGTTGAAAGATACCCCCCTATATAACCTCCTAGATAGGTCTTTTGGAAGAATGAGGCTCATTTCTCTTAGGGTTCTTTTTATTTTTTAAGGACCTTCCATTTTTCCAGGTCTAGGAAATTTTCATTTTCATTTAATTAGGGATTCTTATTGATTGTGTTCATCATGGGAGGAAAAAAAAAGGACATACCCAAATCAACAATTCTTGGCATTTGAATATAACTTTCCTCTTTAGAATACCCATTTTTTTCTTCATCATCATTTGCAATTACTATCAAAATTATCTCTATGTTATGTGTTTGAGTCCTCACCTCCTCCAGACTTTCCTTTCTTTCGGAATTTGGTACATATCCCTTCTCCAAATAAACCTTCAAAACATCATGATCCATCATTCTTTCTCTCTCATAAAATATCCTTCTCCTCCCTCAGACATCTCTTGGCTAGTGTTTTCCTGAAGATGCATCTCCTTCGCCTTTCTGACCCAAGCAATCTTTGTGAATTTATGAGTACATTCCATTTCAACATGGCCATATTTATGGGATTGAATACACCTAAAGGGGATCCCTACATACTCAAGGGTTTGATAATGAATCAAATTCCCTTTCTCAAATATCATCTCCTTTTCCATGCCCTTTGACATATACATTTCCACTAAAATCTTTGAACCACATTAGGTGCACTACCAATTTCTCCAATCTAATACAAAAATGGGCTCCATTTTTTTAACAATATAGACAAGCTCCCCCACCTCTAGATTCCACTCAATACTTTGCAAGCATCCCCTATGTCACAAAGATAAATTCTAACTATCATTGTTTCCATAGTTGAAATAATGGTAGATAAGTATGTGATAAAACCACCAAAATCCACTCAATCTCCATCCAAGGCATCAACATTACTAGACTACGCTTCATCTTAACACATCTCTTACTACATTTACTATTGGGATTGTGGTCCACACTTATTTGTTTCCTCTTCTGGTCATACTATCCACCAATCCCATGGACCAAGAACTCTCCTTCCCCTTCTAAAACCCTCCAATCTGATTATGTCAGACCACGTCTTCCTTGTGTCTAGAAGGCCCCCTCTCTTCTAGTAGTTAAAAAGGTTAACTGGATGCTCTTCTTCCTAGAGGACAACTCTACGGAGAGGGATCTACCTTAGGCTCCTTTGATGTCGAATGAACTTGTCCTCTACTGAGAGGGATCTACCTTAGGCTCCTTTGATGTCGAATGAACTTGTCGAACAAAGTGCGAAGAGGGAAAAGTCTACATGTAAGGGGTCGGCTCATTGACTCCATTATAAGCACCGGGTCCACACTTCTAGACATGCTCGCTATTTATAGACGGGGTAGATGACCCTGTAATGCCATTCATTAAACAATAGCATTACCGTTGAAACTTGCGGTTATTTTCGGAGAGCTATAATTTTTGCTTTCACATTCAAGTCAAGCTTCCAGCTGACGAAATTGCGCGACAAACTGTAATTCAACTGAAATAGCATTTGTTATCAGCCATTTTCGTAGAAGCGTTCGGGAGAAACAATACTGAGAAGAGGTTTTTACGAGCAGTTTGGCAGAGCAAAAGCCTATCATTTTGTCATCTGCGTAAAAGAGGTATTCTGTTCTACTCTCTCTTTGGAACTGTTTTATTTTGTGACAGTTAGGGCTGGACAGCTAATTACCTTAGTTATTGAACAGGATGATAGTTTGTTATAAATTTTCTATTTTCTTTAGTTTTATTGCTGAGATGGACAGGGCTGTTATATTTTATTGCTGAGATAGACAGGGCTGTTATAATTAATTATTTTTTCAGCCGTGTACGAGTATTTTTCATCGTTTGTCACAGGTAGTTCACCCTAGTGAACGAGATGGGCCGAGGGAAAAAATCTTCTCAGTCAATGAATACTAAAATTGCAAATGGACGCGCTTCCTCGAGGGAAGGATCCTCTCCAAAGGTCGAAGATGATAAAATATCGAAGTTGCAGAACCTCAATCAAATCCTTGTTAAAGAAATCAAAAGCTTAAGAGAAGAAAATATTATTTTATCAGAAAATCTCACTCAAATGAGTTCACAAATTGAAGCTGAACACAAACTGAAAGACGAGTCGAAGAAAGTTGAGAAAGAATTGAGAAAAGAAGTTGCAAAGAAAGAGACAGACCATGAAGCTGCTATCTCTAAAGCTAGTACTCAATTGCAAGAAGCTCAGCACAAAATTCAGAAGATATCTGCAGAGTCAGAGGCAACACTTACAGCTTGGGAATTGGAAAAGGATGAACTGTTATCACAGATAGTGGACGCGCGAAAGCAAATTGACGCTGAAAACAAAATGAAAGATGAGTCGAAGAAAGTTGAGAAAGAACTGAGAGAAGAACTCGCAAAGAAAGAGACGGAACATGAAGCTACTATCTTTAAAGCTGATACTAAATTGCAGGAAGCTCAGCACAAAATTCAGGCGATATCTTCAGAGTTAGAGGCAACACGTACATCTTGGGAACTGGAAAAGGATGAATTGTTATCACAGATTGTAGACGCGAGAAAACAAATTGAAGCCGAAAAAAAAATGAAAGATGAGTCAAAGAAAGTTGAGAAAGACTTGAGAGAAGAACTTGCAAAGAAAGAGACGGAACATGAAGCTGCTATCTCTAAAGCTGGCACTCAATTGAAGGAAGCTCAGCACAAAATTCAGACGATATCTGCAGAGTCAGAGGCGACACGTAAAGCTTGGGAATTGGAAAAAGATGAACTGTTATCACAGATTGTAGACGCGAGAAAGGAGACTGAGGCGATAACTCAGGAATTACTTCGAAAACATGATCATACATCGAAGTTGCAGAACATCAAACAGATCCTTGAAAAAGAAATCAAAAGCTTAAGAGAAGAAAAGACTATTTTGTCAGAAAATCTCACTCAAATGAGTTCACAAATTGAAGCTGTAAACAAAATGAAAGACGAGTCGAAGGAAGCTGAGGAAGAATTGAGAGAAGAACTTGCAATGAAAGAGACGGAACATAAAGCTGCTATGTCTAAAGCTGGTATTCAATTGCAGGAAGCTCAGCACAAAATTCAGGCGATATCTGCAGAATCAGAGGCAACACGTAAAGCTTGGGAATTGGAAAAGGATGAGCTCTTATCACGGATTGAAGCAGCAAGAAAGGAGACTGATGCATTCGCTCAGGAATTACTTCGTAAAAATGATGAAGACCGACATTTGTGGGATGCCGACAAGAGAAAATCTGAAGGTGCCATTTCAGAGCTGCAAGCTAAGCTCGAGTTAACGGCTACAGAAAAGAAGTTATTGAGGCATATAAATGAAGAGCTAAGCAGTCAAGTGTTGTCTTTGATGGACCAGTTGAGGGTATGTAATGCTAAACTGATTTGCATGGAAGATGAGAAACATATGATGAAGGCATTGTCTGCAGGCAATGCAGAGAAGTTGGAAGCTATGCTTACACAAAAAACAACAATGGAAAAGATTAAACGCCTGCAGAAGGAGGTTGATGGTACCGAGTGTTTGCTTGAAACGCAGAAGCAAAGAGTTGAAAATGGTAGAGTTAACAAGCAGGTTGAGGAGCAAAGTGAAAAAGTTGGCGAACTGCAGCAGACGCATGTCAACCTAGTTCAAGGAAAGGAAGAGCAGGAGAGGAAATTTGAATCAATTCATTCAGACGGAAAAGGAAAAGGATTACGCAGTCAGTTGTTGAAAGAAAAAAGAGAGAAGGGAAAATCGATTCAATCACTGCGCCGAGAGGACATATATTACTCTATGTACATTTGATCAAAACCAATAATCTTCTTTCATAGTTTTAGTGAGACTGATTTTGGGAATGCTTACCAATTGCTTTCCTAGTGCCTTTCGAAAATATATTTCATATGCAAGAATATGGTTCGATTGAACTGTTAAGGATAATTTGATACTGTTAGAATATCAATATTATGCTTGAAATGCCGTATCAGTGCGAAAAACATTAGTTCGTAATTAATTTAGAAAAGAAAATGTAAGACGGGAATGTTTATGGTCAATTTCTAATAAAATATCATCAATGTGAGGGGTTTACGTGCAACTCCTTTTGTGGTCACCTTAATAGTGCAAATATTGGATTTGCACCCACTGGCTAACACCTTATCGATGAATGCATAGTTCACATCACCAACAAAAAGTAAGAAACTTCTGTTATAACTCTTGAAATATATAGATATAAAGACTATCTAAAAATGTTGATCATAAATTCCAAAAAGGTCAATAACCAAATAACTAATTAAAACAAGCTTTTAAAATTCATTTCAATTAGAGAGTTTTAATTAAGATATTACAAACCCTTTTTGCTACCCATAATTTGCGTTATATTTTAAATTTATAAAAAAAAACTAAATTTTATTAAATTTATAATAAGTTTGAATCCATGTTAAAAGAAAAAATATAAAATTTATAATAAATTTGAATCCATATTAAAAGAAAAAATATAATATAAGAAAAATATTACAAACTTAAAAAAGAGAATGGTTGAATGTTAATGAATTTTCGTGTCTTCAATACCAACCAATTTAACTAAAGAAAGATTTTTTTAGTTATTATTTGAAGAATTTTACAATCCAATTTGAAGGTTTCTTCAATAGCATTTTCAATCATACCTTTTTCTTTTTTTTTCATTTTTAATTATTAATTTTTTAAATTTTTATCATTTATTACTATAAATGATTTTTTTAATTTAAATAAAATTTAAATTCAGATTATATAGAAATTTATATATTTTTTATCATTTTATATTTTATTAATTATTCTATTATTTTATTAATTAATTAATAAAACATGAAAATATTATGATTAGCTAAAAAATTGTATCTCTTTTAAAATCCTCTTTCAATTTAAGAGTAACCTTCCAAGTTAAATGCAAAATCTTCTTTATCACATATAACTCCATAGTTTTAAAAGAAGATCATATTGAAAAAATTATAAACATCCACCAAAATAATTAACCATATTTCTACTAAAATAAATCTATAAACATACTTAAAAAGATAAATATTCAATGGTGGAAACCCAAAGGTCATTATGACCTACAGTTGGGATCCAAAGTTTTTTTCACCATAATCCTACACAATCTAGAGGATAGGAACCGAATCTTTGTTGGAGGGCCTTACTTCTTCAACTCAATTGGTCCCTTTTTGCACTTCTAGACGGAGAAGTTTAGCCGTGAAACAAAGGATTTTGTGCATGCACCAGTTTGGATTCGACTCTATTCCCTACCACATGAGTTCTGGCTAGAAGTACATGTGAGCATTGGAAATACCATTGGGGTATATGTGAAATCCTCAAAAGCAACCAAGAAGATAAAGTATACCTCGTATTCTCATATTTGTGTCTACCTGAATATCTCTAAGCCCCTACCAGGTTCTATTGCCCTGGAATACCACGATGAGGACTGGTCTCAAGCCATTTATTACGAGAACGTACCTTTTCACCGCAGGAAATGCCATGAGCATGGGCATCTCTTAAGAGACTGGCCCCTCAATGTGGTAAGAAAATGAGAAAACCATGAAACCAACAAAGTAAAGGATGGCTTCATACCTGCAGAAGGCAGATGACGCCAAGTGTCCATGTGAAACATGCTCTCACCCAAGCCCCAGTTCTGATTAGCCCATACTATACCAAAGATTTTTATCTTTTCTCCTTTGCATCCGAGCACACTATAGCAACGGTCTTGTTGTAGAAAAATAGTGAAGGGTATGAGCAACCCATAGCTTTTTTCAGCAAACCTTCAAGAGATGCAACATTGAATTATAACATTATGGAGAAACAAGTCTTCGCTCTGGTAAAGGCTATACAATATTTTAGGGTCTATATTCTCCACTATCACACAATTCCATATGTCCCAAATAGAGTGGTTAAAGATATCCTGAGCAAGGATAATCTGGATGGCAGAAGAGGAAAATGGTTTGTGGTTATTCTGGAATACAACATTGAAATAAAACTTACCAAATTGATCAAAGGACAGGGTTTGGCCAAACTAATGGCTGAGTCTAATTTTGATGCTTTAGATATTTACTTTTTGGCTGCAATAAATGGATCGGAACAGCAGGCGACTCCAAACATAAAAGAGGCATTATTAAACTCCCCTTGGTACGCAAACCTCATTTTTGTACTCCACAATTTACAGGCTCCTCCAAGTTTGACTAAGACCAAAGATAGATTTGTTAAATTGAAAGCATTGAAATTTTGTATTTTGGAAGGAAATATCTATTGGAAAGACCATGGTGGTATCTTGCTTAATTGCTTGTTAAAAGATGAAGCTGATGAAGTTCTTCAATATTTTCATGAAGGAAACTGTGGTGGGCACCTCAGCTGAAAGACCATAGCTAATAAGATTCTGAGAGCTGGCTTTTACTGGCCTACTATGTTTGTTGATGTACACTAGAAGGTTACTTCTTGCCACCAATGTCATATTTTTGAAGGTAAAAGGAAGCTTCTGTCACTCCCAATGAAACTCATCTCTGTTGAACCTCCTTTCCAACAATGGGGGCTAGAATTCATTGGTGAAATACATCCCCCGTCTTCGGTCTAACATAAATTGATCCTTACGGCCACTGACTACTTCACCAAGTGGATCAAGGCTGTACCATGCAGGCAAGCTATTGACTCTGTCATCATTAAGTTTTTAGAAACTAATATTCTGTCTCGTTTTGGATGCCCCAGAAAAATTATAGTTGACAATGCAATGAATTTTATATCCAAAAGGATCGTAGATTTTTGTAATCAATATCGTATTACTTTGGGACACTCGACCACTTATTATCCATAGGGAAATGGGCTAGTTGAGTCTTTTAAAAAAAGTCTGGTGAACAATCTCAGAAAGACACTACATGAAAACAAGAAATCATGGCATAATAAGTTGGTTTTCTCACTCTGGGTTGATAGAATAAGCACCAAAATATCGATTGGTATGTCTCCATAGCATTTGGTGTATGGCACCGAGGCAGTTTTCCCCCTTTCATTAGGAGTTCCGGTCATGAAACTATTGTAGGAAACACAAGAAGAACCAAACAATGTCCAACGAAGAATAAATCAAATTATCCACCTAATGCAATCCAGAGAAGAAGTTTACAAGAAAACTCAAGTGATCCAGGAAAATATTAAAAAGATTTATGACAAGAGAACCAAAGAGGATAACTTTGAATTGGGTGTTCTAGTTTTGAGATGGGACTCCAGAAATGAAGATAAAGGAAAACATGGAAAGTTTTATAGCTTGTGGAAGGGTCCTTACACAATTCATGCCTTCGGAGGAAATAATTCTTTTCTACTTGCTAATAGTGATGGATCAGACCTGCCAGGGGGACCTATAACTGGCAGGATGCTGAAGCATTACTTGCCACCTCAGTAGGGAGATCACCATTCCATTCCATTGTATATATCATTTCTTTTACAAGTATTTTAGGTGTAGGTGTTTTTTTTCAGGTGTTTGAAGCCCGCGGAGAAGGCCCTAAGACACTGAAAATGTCATCAAAATTTCCGAAATAAAGCAATTTAGATAACAAAAGAAGCTCTAGAAGAAATTTTTCAAGACAACAAGAAAATGGATTCTTGGCATCTTGCAAGGAGGATACCATCCCTAGGTGGATCCACTATTATAACCCTATAATATATAGGTTCAAATGTTGATTGTATTTTTATCCCTTTAGTGTTTTTGACTTGCAGATATTACTGCATTCTAAAAAAAGAAAAGAAATGAAAAGAAAAAAAATTGAGAAAAATAAAAGAGGGCAAAAAACAAAAGAAAATTGATAAAAGCCCCATAAAATGACAATGAATTGATCCATACAGTTTAAACATGGCAAAGTCCTTTAAATTTAAGTATCTAGGATTAGTGAATAAGCTTGTCTAAACTATCTAACCTTAGCCAAGTAATCAGGTTAGTTAGTGAATAAATTTGACCAAAAAGTCTAATCTTGGTCAAGTAGCCCCTAGGTAGAGTATTTTCCTAGTCCAACAGTCTAAGCTGGGCTAAAGGTGCAACCGAGTAGGTTAGGACATAGGTGTGATAGTTTTCTTTCAATAAAATATGTAAGAAGATCGATGAAAAATGCATGCTTTTTGATGATGAAATGTTTTTATAACCCCATGGTGATAAAAATAAAAAGCAACAGTTTGCAAAGCCCATAAAAAGTCACTAAGCCTAAGTTCTACATCATATTTTGATTTTCACCTTGGATATTAAATATCGGGCCTAGATCTACGACTGAGCTGTGGGCGCCCAGATCTACAGATCAAAAAAATGTTCAGACCCCCC
>JZKD02S1927385.1:417531-431651 GCA_000966675.3 Picea glauca | reverse complement strand
GGGGGGGGGGTGAAATGAAAGCAAGTCTGGGAAGACCTGAGCCAAGGATAAAAGAGGAGATCCAAAGAGTTCTACACCTTTCGGATCTCACAAATATTGGGGACTAGTTTCTATACCAAAATCACATAGAAATAAAAGTGTATAGGTGTGAATTAGCTCCATACAAGTTGCCCAAGTATGTGTCTATTCGAATATTAACAATGGAGTATATTTGTCAGATGATAAACTCATATGACATCCATTTTGTGTCTCTGAAGAAAAAACAGTAGATGGGGATCAAAGGGCAAATAGGACCGTTTATCTGCAACAGTCGAGCTGTTGGGGAAGAGGTAGACAAATTATTGAAGGAAATGAGATTCAGCACCAATTTCATTTGGTGATATGACCCCAGTGGGATCATTATAGATATAAGATCCAAGAACAGGAGTTCTCCCTATGCCCACACCCTCAAACCAGAAATTGAAAAGTATATGAACCAGACAGAATGGGAAGCAAACACTTTGGTAGATACAGAGCCATAGGAATCTCCTACAGTTTCTTTTTCACTAACTACCACTCCACAAGTACCCAAAAAAAAAAGGCAAAGGGAGGATGATTCACCTTCAACAACACATACTTTCAATTTTGGAAACAAACTTCCACAGCACAACACCGACTATTGTCTTCCTTTGACAAAGAGAAAGGAAGAATGCATCTGGCATTTCTAAAAGGATAGGTGCCTCAACCCAAAGAGATCACTGACTACAAGAGGTCAACCATTGTTTTTGACACTAAACAAGTCCATCCAGGTGACCAGATGGATTTGCACAGACAGACTGGAGAAATGCTCTTCTCCACATTAGCACATGATTCCTGCACCGCAACTAAGTTACATGTATCTTTAAGCAATGTTCAGACCCATTTGAAGTTTTAAAAGATATTGTCTCTTGCAAAGCACAACAGAGTAAAATCCTTAGAGGAGTTGGTGCTCAAGATCAGGTAGGATCCCTCAAATGTTAAAGAGGCAGAAGAGATGATAAAGAAAAAGAATGTTGACATTGCATCTCTAAGAAAAAAACTAAAATTGCCACCCACAGAAGATTCACCAGCCAAAGAACTAGCTGAATAAGAAAACGAGAAAGAAGAATTGTTAAACTTATCATGCAGCAGAACGCACAGCTCAGGGATATGGAGGCAGAGTTGGAAAAGTTACTGAAAGAGAGGGAACAATTGACCCCGATGGAAGTCATTCCATTGAGTGCAGTTCCCATCACAGAATTTAGTACAACAGTTATGCCAACAACCACAACAGCATAAATTCCATCAGCAACTCCATTGACAGCATTGGAAAAGACTATGGAGCTAGCAAAGTCCATGGAGGAAATGACTCTGCAGGGAACAGAGATCAATAGGCTGAAAATGGAGATTGAAAGTCTACAGGAACTCAAGTATTCTTTCCAGACAAGATACAATGTTGAGAGACACGAATCAGAGAAGCTTAAGCAGGAAATACAACATCTCCAGAAACAAACAGTGGCAGGAAATACATTTGCAGAGGCTAAGGAAAATATATGGACAGATATCTCGAAATCCATAAATGAAATTTGGCCCGTGGTGCAAATCATGTTCGAGCAACATGATCTGGTGTTAAAGAGTACACAAGACATTGACAGGATAAGAACAGAGTTAGGTGAGATGCCCTCGACAGCCAATGAGATCATTAAGTTTTTGAACTCAAAAACCAAAGAAGAGCTGGAAGAACTGAAAGTCAAAGACAAAATAGAGACTATCCTCAAAGTAAAAAGAGTATTGACTAAAAATGGATTAATGTTGCAGTTAGAGGAAAAGGCTTAGAACATGGACAGTGGAGTTCAGAGATTTTTTAGCAAGATTGAAGCCTTACAGAAAAAGGGTCTTCCCGATCTACGTGTCCTTCATGATAAATTAATGAATTTGTTCGATTACAAGAAAAAGATCGCCACCATGGCCAAAGACAATTCCAAGTTTTCAGGGATACATGGAAGCATAAAGGGAAAAGCGTTATTGGATACTCTACAGCATGACTTCGGCATACAACACAAAATCAAATACATCTTCCTCATCCAGGCGTCTTTTGCTAAATACACTAAGATGAACGAAGTCTACCACCGGCCATTGAAAGTTACCATCCCAAGCACACAAAGATGGGATGAGCTATGTGAATTGATTGAGTAAAGGTAAAGCCTCATCTAGATCAACGTCCAGCACAGTTAAAGTCATCTGAATGAATCACCGACGGTCTTCCCTGAAATCAGGATCAAAGATTCGACACATCACCATTAGTTACTACATTTCTACATTTTGTTACTTAGTTAGTTAGACTTAGACTACATGACGTCCTGATCATTAATGACAAGGTCATTGTAAACTTTTATTATAAATATTTCCAACTTAGAAGTATGGAGGGTTGTTTATCGCTATGCCCAAGCAAGCTTTAGTCGTTGTAATCTTTATCAAGAGGTTATTCCAGTAATACAAAGAGAAGTTTCATAGGATTCCTGTGTGTTAATTGTTGGTGAATTTTTCCTCTGTCTGCGTAAAAGTTTTTTCCCTTTCCAGTTATCATATTGTCTCTCTAAATATAATCTTTAAAAGAAGTTAAAGTTGCAGAATTTGCCATTGTGTAATTTGTTCTTAATCTTTTATAGATGTAATGTTTTCCTGTTGATGTTATAACAAAGAAATTCTTAAATGCTTTTTTGTTTTAACTGATATCTCACCTTTTTTTAGCAAATACACCATTTTATTCCTAAATAATCTAGCATTAGCACTATCTCACCCTGTAAAACGAATCTTATAAAAGTTGTCTTTAACCTCTATCTTTTTAAAAATGGACCCCATAGCCCAATGGAAGTGTAAGTGTTATTCAACCATTCCATTTAAAAACAAAGAAAACAACTCGGTTATATTCTTTCTAAGTAGCCTAAAATCTTGAAAATCCAAACAAATCTAAAACTTATAGAGAGACCCCTCTCTGAAATTGGTAGGGATAGCTTCCAGTTTCGAAGCGGTTGGTTAAGGTTACCTCTGATAAATTTCTTCTTACCTCACAACAACCTCTGGGAATTTACAGAGTGATAACAGACTAGATAGCCACTTTCATATAATTATAGTATGAATGAAACATGGCATTTGACTACCACTATTTATTCATATCATTCGAGTACCACAGGGTACTGAACTTCATGGCCAAAGGTTCAAATGGCTCAATGTCGGTGAAGGTCGCACCTTTCGGCATCTCCCATGCAATGAAAGAAATCAATATCAGGATCAAACTGAAATGGAACTCATACCCTTGGTCTTGGGCTTCTCTGTAGTCGAGCTCTAGCTGGTTTACAAGGTACTGTGACCAATTCATCTAAAGTCCTTCTGCGCACTTCCCTGGGAGGTCTACTATGAATCTAGTGACTTGGGTTGGTCGTTTCTTGTGAACTAGCTTGTCTCATATTAGTTGACATGCGAGGCACACTATGCCACTCTATATAGGCTACCTTATAGCCTCGCATTATCTTCTCAACATTGCTATAAGTCTCTTTTATGTTCTTTGCTAAGGCTCGGTCTGTGGTCTTTCCAGGGTAAAATTATTGTGGGTCAGGGCCTTGCATGCTCAGCCCTGTGATCTAATTGATTAAGGTCTTATCCATTATAATGCAATAGTTCATCCATAAGTATCCTCTGTGGTAGAAGGACAACAACAATTTGATGCAAGAATTCACTTCTTGATGCATCCCAAAGTGCACGATATTCATCACATTGAGCAGGGTGGACTGCATGAGGTTCTAGGTCCAAGGCTATGGGATAATCTTTGAATTCTTTCCTTTCATCCTATTCAGGTACTTAAGCGGGGCAAGCATACTATAAGCTTTACGATCTCCAAGGTTGAAGTCATTAAACTTTAGCGCTTCTATCTTATCTGGGTCTGTGCGAACTGCGCGCATCCCTTTCGGGAGGTACGCAGTGATTAAGTCATAGTCAAAATCTCTTGGTACGATATCTCTATTCACTGCACTTCTTAGAGGAGGTATATATGCAAGTAAGATTCTTGGAATCAACTTATCATTTGCGAGATCGTCTCTATGCTTTGTTCTCATCTCTGTCATGATTCTGGAAGTTCCTACTCCTTGAGCAGTCGATGGAGAAGATTGGAATCCTCCTGTCGATGATGCTTGCACAACTATAGACATCCTTCTTTCAGACATGACTTTCTCGGTCCTGATATCAACAAGTACTTCCTTCGAAGATTCTTCAAGTGCGCTAAGCTCCTCGGACATACGTCCTTGAGGTTAATAATATCGGGTTCACGAAGTAACGTAGAAAAGGTAATAATAGCAAGGGAATAATGATCAATGGACAATCTTAACCAAGGTTTCCAGCTCAAATTCTTGATTGGAAAAAGTGTTCTTCGTGCATGGTGCAACGTGATAAATAGGAAACTCAACAACAAATCGCTTGCTATGATATCCCGACGAGGCTCCAGTTCTACATATTTTCTTTCTGCGAAGTTCCCTCTGGAGTCTTCTGTAATTTTTCAATCTTATCCCTCTTCTTACTTAGATTTCTAGCCTTCGTTCCACTGAGATTCGTCTCGGTGTGTTTGTTTCCATTATGATTCTTATCTTCGTTTAACATAGTCACTGTGCGTTATTGAGAATCTTTCTAGGGTAACGAATTTTTTGTATCTAGAGTAAGTACTTCAGTCTTTTGTGGGTATTCTAGTGGTCTTGTAGCTTTGACATTGGATTCTATGGGATCAACTAGCTTTGATCTATTCTCTTGTTCTTGAATCAATTGAGCGATCCTTCTTGTCATGAAATATTTTAACTCTTGTTTCTTCTGTTCTAAGGATTATTTTTATTCTTTTCGTCCGACTTGATCTCTTTCAATCCAAGGTTTCCCTAGTAACATGGTAAACGGGGTTTTGTCTCCAATACATTTAATAATCTCAAAATCTTCCTGTGTCGAAGTTCCATTGACATTCGTAGATATCTGATCAAGCCTCCCACATAAACTTACCAGCTTCCCTCTGAATAGTCTTATTCCTCCTAATGAAGAGATTGTAGCATGCTTTCCTATAGCTTCCTAAGTTCTTTCTGGCATAATATTCACTTGTGTCTCTTCATCAATAACACAGTCAATGTCGAAGTCCCCTATTCTTGCTTCAATGCAATCTTTTTCTTTGAAAATATCTGATAATATGACATGTCGGTGGTCATTTAGGGTCTCTTTCATTTGTATCAATACTTTCTCTTATTCTTGTTAGGGTTTTGCCTTTTCTAGACCTACCTTAGGGTTTTCTTGATACATATTCATTCCTTCAAGCTTAGGAATCATTCTAGGGAAATCCAACACTTCATGGTCCATAGATTTATGTTGGCCCTGACCAAGTTTTGAGGAACACTTGGTCATATTTGACCATTTTTAGGACTTTGACAACTTGTCAAAGATTGAGTGTAGTGCGAAGCGGAAATCATGGAAGCTAGACTTCTTTTTGGGTTCTTTTTAGGTTTTGGGGGGTAATGTAATGGGAAAGGGATGTCGGCCTATGGGTTTACCCGTGCTTAGGCCCACTTTTGTATGTATATATAGATTTCTAGGCCATATAGATAAGTAGGGGATGATACATCTATGTGATGTAGGCTAAGTGCCAAGAGTTGAATCTGTGTGATCAAGGCTTTGTGCATTTTGTGTAAGACTTGCAGAGCCGAGTGCAAGTCCTTGTGAGAGACTGTAGAAGGATTTGTGTTGTAGCGCAAGGAAGAAGGATCTGGCAAGCTACATAGATCTTATGTCCTATGCAAAGAGGTATTTGGATGGATTTATGTTGTAACCTAATTAATTGAAGCTAATAAAGAAGAAGATTTTGTGGACGTAGCCCCAGGGTGGGGGTGAACCATGGTAAATTTGTGTGTTGTGCTTTATGCCTCGACCCGATGTGTTAGTATCTTCATTTGCTAAGTGCTTTCATGCGTTTAGATAGATCTATTTATTCTTTGTGCTTCTAATATATGAATGAACATTAGATCTAGTATGTAGGATTCTTAGTGCTTGATCTATTGAATCTAATCTATCTTGTTGTGGCTAAGTGATAAATTATCTTAGATCTAAGTACATACTGCGATGCTCTGTGCTATATACGAAGTATCATAAGGGTTGAAAATTGATGAATAATATATGCTAGGTGATTTCTAAGTGTTATAATCACATATCTGTGTCCCAACTAAGGTTCCAGACACCTGATTCTTGCAACCACTCCTACCTCTACCTCGGGTGAGACTTCATATGCTTCACAGGTGTTGTTGAAAGGGCCGGTAGTTAGGGTTTTGTTGGTGTGTTGTTGTAGTTTTGAACCCTGGGTCATCCCCTATGCCAACAAATGGTTCTGTTGCTGGGACCTGAAACTATGATTGTTGGGAACTGAGCAAAAAAAGATTTGTGCAAAGATTCGTCCTGAAATCATGAAATCTTTGTGCGTGGATCTATGCCCTAGTGTGTAGTGATCCACTTGATCTGAGAAGCTCTATGCTGAAGAAGGAAGGACATATCTGAAGGAAAGAAGTCAGATCTGAAAGAAAAGAGGTTGATGTTGAAGAAAATAAGTAAGCTCTGTAAGCTCCGTGCTCTGATAAAGGTAAGAATAATTAAAATTTCTTAGATATGGAATCTTTGTGTCCTGTATAAGTAAAAGAAGTGAAATTTTTTGTTTCTAAAGTATGGATTTAGGTATTCTTGACAGATTTTGTCCTAGCTTGAAAACTAGGGCATTATTATATGAAAGAACGTTTGATATGAATAGATCTGATAATAATAATGAAAGATATGTTATGCCTATGCATAGAAAGAATTTTTGGACTAACCAATGGATGCAGGATCCTAGAAAGAAATTTTTGCAGGATAGCCATTATGACCCTAGAAAGAAGTACAAGAAAAGTTGGGGATCATTGAAGAGAAAGAGAGGATTAACCCTTTGTTACAATTGCAGAAGACCAAGACATCTTGCTAAGGAATGCCCTGGGAGAAACCCTAGTTGCCTCTGTTGTAAGGCTATGGACCATGAAGTACTGGATTTCCCTAGAATGATTGCTAGACTTGAAAATATGAACATGGAGCAAGAAAAATCTGAAGGAGATCAAGAGACTAAGATTATAGAAGAACCCCAGAGAGAATTAGATATTATGTTACTGAAAATGAAAGAAACCCTGGATGAACATAAAGATGTCAGTTTGTGAGAGATCTTTAAAGAAAAGGAGAAAATCAAAGTAATAATAGGAGACTTCGACATTGACTGTGCTCTGGATGAGGGAACACAGATGAACATTATGACGAAAGTACTTGGGAAACCCTAGGAAGGCCTACTATGGTTCCTTCACTAGGAAAAATAGGGTTGTTTAAAGGAAAAATGGTAACCCTATGTGGCAGGATTACCCAAATAGATATGAGTAACCATGGAGCTTCGACAGAGGAATAATTCGAAGTTATTAAATTTATTGAGGACCATTCCCCATTTCCATCTTTGTTAGGCAAGATCTGGATTGAAAAAGACTAGATCCGGAGAAAAGAAGAAAAGGAATCCCTAGAACATAAGAAGAAAGAACTCATGGAATTTATGACTAGAAGGATCACCTACTTGATGGAAGAAGAAGAGAATAGATCTAAGCTATTGAACACCAGGGACTTGGATGTTGAAGCTATAAGAGAATTAGAGGAACCATAGAAGACCGAAATACCTAATCCATATAATGAAGGAGTATTACCCTTGGATATGAAGAAAGAATCTCATCATTGTGAAGTGACTATGTCGAGAGAAGATAAGAATCAGAATGGAAAAAGGATGACCGAGACAAAGCTCACTGGGAAGAAGGATAGGAATATAAGTAAGAAGAGAGCCAAGATCAAAAAGTTACAGAATATTCCATAGGAAACTTTGCAGAAGGAAAAATCACAGGAATTAAGCTTCGTCGAGATATCAGAACAACAACATATGGCACTCCACCGTGGTGAAGAAATATAGTTGTTGGACCGATATACCTATTCGAATTCTACCCCGAATGGATAGAAAAGTATTAAAGGATAACCACTAGACCATTGGAGAATGCCATAATGTATGGATCAACGGTCATGGAAGCTTCATACCCATTGCAAGCAGATTGTTGATGAATTTCCTATTTAGCTCGTCGCACCATGCCCCGAAGAACACTTTTTCCAACTGAAAAGTTGAAGCCCGCATAACTAGTGATTGTCTATAGTGGTCATTGCAAGCAGATTGTTCATCCTAGTGGAGTATTTTGAGATCATCGTGACCCCAATTATCTTTCATGAATGTGTATGTTCGACGAGCTCACTGCACTTGAGGAATCTGTCACAGAGGTCCTTCTCGATTTAATGACTGAGAGAGTCATGTTAGAAAGAAGAATGTCCACTAGATTCCAAGCATCATCGACGAGAGGAGTTCAATCATCCCTGTCAACTTCGCGAGCAGGAACATCTCGAGTCAGTACAGAGAGAAGAACTAAGAATAAGGACGACATAGCCAACATGAAGTTAGTGCGATCCATCCTACTAGCTTACATACCCCCTCTGAGTGGTGAGATTAACAAGGACAATGTCCCTAGAGACTTTGAATACACCCTAGTCACTGCATATCTACCGAAAGGAGTATGCACCTACCGCACAGATCAAGACAAGGTTACAGTGTTGAAGTTTTGTGACTTCAACCTGGGGGACCATAAACTTTACAACATGATTGCCCCGTATAATTACTTGACGAGAACTAAGGGTAATAATTCAAATATCATCCCTAAAAAATGGACGATGAACCTTGCACAGTCTACTTTTCTCAACATTATGAAAATACCACACTTTGGTAGACACTAGGAGGTGAATGCTTGTGTAAAATTGCTACTAGCAAGTTACCACGGAGGATACCTATGGTTAGACGATCGCATAACTGTTGATATGATGTTGATCAATAGGATCACCATTCTTAGCATGCAAGGCCCTGATCCCCATGAGTACTATCCTGGAAAGACCGCAGACCACGCTCGTGTGTAGAAGATCAAAGAAGCCTATGGAAATGTTAAGAAAGGTGCGAGAGGCTACAAGGTAGCTTCTATTGAAAGTGGCGTAATGTGCCTCGCATGCTAATTGATCGTAGGAAATTTGGTACGCAAGAATCGAACAACAAAAGTATTTGTCTTTGTAGTTGAACTCGCAGGAAACTGCACAGAGGGACTACAGATGAACTGGGTGAAGTACCTAGTGAATCAAATGGAAATTGACTGCAGAGAAGCCTAGGATCAGGGGCATGAATTCCATTTTAGCTGGCTCCTGATACTGATCATTTTTGTTTCATGGGAGCTACTGGAAGGTGCAACCTTTCCATACCTTGACCCCTTTGATCCACTAGCTATGAAGTTCAGTACATTATGGTACTTGAATGACATGAGAAAACAATGGAAATCGAATGTCATTTTCCATGCATACTATAACAAATTGAAAGTATCCATAAGGAGTGAACCTTTCATAACCCCGAACACTTTCTAGAGATTCTGACCTCTGATAAAGTTCAGCGCATGCCGCCACTTTATATACCTAACCCCATGTGCTAATGAGCACCAGGAACAACTTGAGTCCTATTATAATTTGATAGAAGAAGACCTAGAAGAGATCACCAAGGAATGGTCAGAGGACCTCCTTGTTTCAGTAGACCCCATAGAAATGTCTGACATCGACAACCCCAAAACTACATAGGATACATTTGGGCCGAGTAAGAAAAAGAAAGAAAAGATGACGAAGAAGACTGAAGAAGTCCAATATGTTGACAACCTATCTATAAGGACGACTTCCATTACACTAGATGAAGAAGGTGATTATGAAGAAGGTACAAAAACTGAACAAAAGAAAGTCGAAGTACCACTTCCCAGGGAAAAAGAAGACTCATCAAAGAAAAGGAAGGTCTCACCTATGAAATCTTCCTCCAGAAAGAAACCAGGAACCCCTGTAACCAAGATGAAAACTTCCCTCACATTGGATGAATTTGATTTCATTGTTGCAGCGGTCAATGATGCTTCAAAGGAAATCATAGATAAGCAGGAGGTGAAGCAGGAACAAATGTATAGCCAGATTGAGATTTCACTCCAAGGAGTACAACAAGCACTCCAGTCTAGCCGAGAAATCTCTACTGCGCCTCTGTTAGAAGGAACAACAGAAGTGGGAGATGAATTAGTTCAACTTCACAAGATTGTTGATATAGTCGAAACACGCCTTTGACATGCTCAGGAAGAAAATGCGCAGGCCACCCAGGCCCTAAAGAAAGAATAGGAGGAAATTATTGAACAATGCCAAGTCGCACAACAAGAGAAGAATGCTCTCCAAGAAAAATTTGAAGAAGACAGAGGGAAGATCCAAAACAAGAAAGAGTAGATGCTCGCAAAGTAGATAGGAATTGAAGAAGTAGTCAACAAAGCATTGGGCTCTATGACCACCTTAGAGAAGAAACCTGAAGAGCCCATAGAGTGCCAAGTGATGAATTTGGTTGAAGTTATTCAACAACTTCAACAAAATTTCATGGAATTAGAGCTTCATACCATACCACAGACTCCACAAGAAGTGCGCGACCAATGAGAATTGACTTCTTAGAGCGTAGTCAAGAGGATTAAAACACTTGATGCAAAATGTAAACAACTAAGTAGTAGAAGCACACAGATATATGAACAACTGTCTGAAGACTCAGAGTTGAAGAAACTAGAGTTCCAACTCCAGGAAGAAAAGCATCACGTAGATATAGTACAGGTGCAACTCAAGCTCCTGTCACCCATTGAGATGATGAAGAGATCCCAGGAACAATGCACTGCCCAACAACTCATTCTTACCACACATAACAGAGTAATGGAAGTCACCCAGAAATTCCAGCCAATCCAGGAGGCGGCCTACCTACTCCTTGAAGAAATTGAAGGCCAAGGAACACTACTAGAACAAGTAGTTGTTATAGTTGAGCAACAACTAGAAGGACCTATCAGCGAAAAGGTTGTTCACAAATTCGTTGAGCAAGAAGCAGTAGCATAGAGACAAGTCGAAGCAGCTCGAGCCAAGATCGAGACCTTTGAGGAAAATTTACCCATACCTGAGTGACTCAGGACGAGTCACAGGTGAGTGTTGGGGGCCTGTTGGCCCTGAGCAAGTTTTGAGGAACACTTGGTCATATTTGACCATTTTTAGGACTTTGACAGCTTGTCAAAGATGGAGCGCAACACGAAGCATAAATCATGGAAGATAGACCCCTTTTTGTGTCCTTTTTGGGTTTTGGGGGATAATGTAATGGGAAAGGGATGTCGGCCTATGGGTTTACCCACACTTAGGCCCACTTTTGTATGTATATATAGATGTCTAGTCCATATAGAGAAGTAGGGGATGATATATCTATGTGATGTAGGCTAAGTGCCAAGAGTTGAATCTGTGTGATCAAGGCTTTGTGCATTTTGTGTAAGACTTATAGAGATGAGTGCAAGTCCTTGTGAGAGACTGTAGAAGGCTTTGTGTTGTAGCGCAAGGAAGAAGGATTTAACAAGATGCACAGATATTATGTCCTATGCAAAGAGGGATTTGGATGGATTTGTGTTGTAACCTAATTAACTAAAGATAATAAAGAATAAGACTTTGTGGATGTATCCCCAGGGTGGGGGTGAACCACGGTAAATCTGTGTGTTGTGCTTTGTGCCTCGACCTGATGTGTTTGTCTCTTCCTTTGCTAAGTGCTTTGATGTTTTTAGATAGATCTATTTATGCTTTGTTCTTCTGAAATATGAATGAACATTAGATCTCGTATGTAAAATGCTTAGTGCTTAATCTGTCAAATCTAATCTATATTGTTGTGGCTAAGTGTTGAATTAGCTTAGATCTAAGTACATACTATGATGCTCTATGCTATCTGTGAAGTATCATAAGGGTTGAATATTGATGAATAATCTATGCTAGGTGATTTCTAAGTTTAATAATCATAGATCTGTGTCCCATATAAGGTTGTAGACACCTGATTCTTGCAACCACCCCTGCCTCTACCTCGAGTGAGACTTCATCTGCTTCACAGGTGTTGTCGAAAGGGTTGGTAGTTAGGGTTTTCTTGGTGTGTTGTTGTAGCGTTGAACCCTAGGTTTGCCCCTATGCCAACACTTTACAACAAAGACAACTAGGTATTTTTCTAGGGCATTCCTTAGCAAGATGTCTTTTTCTTCTGATACTGTAACAGAGGGTCAATCCTCTCTTTTTTTAAATGATCCCCAACTTCTTTTGTACTATGCACTAGGATTATAGGAGTTAACCTGCAATGTAACACACCTACTATGGAAATCAAAATTTTCCGGCCTTTTTTCTTTCTTTTGTCGAGGAACAGAATTCCCCAATTCATATGGGGTCCAATGCAATTCCTACCCTCTTTTGTCCTTACTCAGGTGATCGTGGGTTATGACCACCGGCGTTACCAGAGAGGTACTTTTGGCTTTCGCAATTCAGGAAATCATGATGCATTTGTGTTCTCCTGCTCCATTGTCTCTCGAAGTGTTGAAATCCGAAGGGGACCAATAGTTTGTCATGACTAAAATGCCTTAGATTAAAACATGTCACTCCACCTTTTGGGGTTTACTCCATCTAGATTTCAAGACATGCGGCGACAAGAGATCCCACACCTGGGTTTCCCGGGAGAAAAAACCTTGAAACACCAAACTCTAACACGCTTCACTATTTCATGGATTCCTCCATCGATATTTCAGGATGTGCGATGACAGGAGGTCTCACACCTGGGTTTCCTGGGAGCTGAAACTCCGAAACACCAAATTCTAACATGCCTCATTATTTCAGGAATCCATCCATCATCATTTCAGGATGTGTGACGATGGGAGGTCTCGCATCTAGGTTTCTCGGGAGCCGATACTGAAATATGATAACTTTTCCACACTCTATCTTTTGGGATATTGCAAGTCAAGATTTTGGGATTGGCGAGTACAAGGAAACTTGCACTTAGGTACCGCGAGTGTCGAAACACCGAAATGTCCTAACCCCTCCACACGCTGTCATTTTGGGTTTTCGTGAATCAGGGTTTTGGGACTTGCAAGTACAATGGATCTCTCCCTTGGATATTCTGAATGCTGAAACACCAAAATATCAGGATTTAGTCATACGCTATTATTTCAGGATTTTTCATATCGAGATTTTAGGAGTCGTGAGGACAAGGGTTCTTACCCTCTGATCTCCTGGGTGCCGAAAAGTTGAAACACTTACTGGCCACCACGTGTATTCTACAGTTGGATGGTCCAAGTATTCCCATGGGTCTTGAATCGACGGTCTCAGTTTCTTCACTACTTACGAAGGTTAAAAAGGGGTCAACTCATTAATGCATGCGTTCCTTCATCCAATTTAATGGTCGTAACAGAACTTAGATCCTTGGAAAGGATCTCATTCATGCATTTAGCAAGAGGAGGGGTATCTTGGGTTCCGAACCTCCAAAACATCACAACTCATCCATGCTAGTTCATTTTGGGGTTTCCCTAATCAGGATTTCGGGACTGGTGAGTACAAGGGAACTTACCCTTATGTGTCTTGGGTACCGAAACACCGAAACATCAACACGAATCATGCTATACTCATTTCTGGGTTTCGCTAATCGGGATTTCGTTCCTGGTGAATACAAGAAAAACTGACCCTTGGGTTTCCCAGTTGGCGAAACACCGAAATATCAAGCTCTAAGAGACCCACTCTCTCTCATGCAGGGTTTTCAAACTTAGGCCTTAAAGTCCTTCATCAGGTTCCTAGGCAGATTTCCACAAGTTTTTATGACCAGACTGAGAGGTTTTCTTAAATCCCTGAGCTGTTAACGCTTGTGATGGATAATAAGAAAATTCAAGATTTTACCAAGGTGGTAGTCCTTTCAGGGAACTTACCCTGGCTCTAGAATGTAAGGGAACGATCTCAAGAGGGTGTCCCTATGGGGAATCTATCCAGGGTAGCATGAGAGGTAATTTAAGGGGAACAAATCTCCCGATAGCAAACTTGAATGATGACTTCATTCAAATACATACATACATATATATATATATATATATATATATATATAT
>JZKD02S1927385.1:389216-417173 GCA_000966675.3 Picea glauca | reverse complement strand
AAGGTCCATTCAAAATCACACATTCACATCTTTGAGTTTTCCACAGTTCTTGGCTAGCATAATTATTTTTATAGACTGGGGGAAACAGGGTGTTACAATTCCCTCCCCCTTAAAGGAACATCATCCTCGATGTTCTATCTATCATCATGACAAGTATGTATAGAGGTAAAAAAAATTGGATATGCCTGTTTCATGGCATCCTCCATTTCCCATGTAGCCTCATTTGGGCCAAAATGTCTCCACTGCACCTTGACCTTTGCAATGGTTTGGTTTCAGAGCGAGGTTTCCTTTCTGTCCAGTATGCATTGAGGTTCTGGTAGGAATTATCCCTCTGGTTCCACCTAGATAATAGACCAGTCAATTATATGATTAGAATTATGTACATATTTCTTCAATAATGAAACATCGAAAACATTATGTGCTTTTACTGCGGGAGGAAGTGCTAGCCTATAGGCTACAGGTCCCACTCTATCTAGAACCTCAAAGGGTCTATAGTACCGAGGTGCCAACTTGGCACAAGCTCCCATTTTCAGGGAACTCTTCCTGGGCCTAACTCTGAGATATACATGGTCTCCCGTCTTGAACTATCTTGGAGTTCTCTTTTGGTCGGCGTAACATTTCTATTGGTTCTGAGAGACCTTCAGGTTTTACTTTATCTGAGTCACTTGTTGTTCCATTTCTTTCAACATGTCAGGTCCAAAATAAATTATGTTTACGGGATTACTCCAACTAATAGGAGTGTTGCACAGCCTACCATAGAGGACTTCAAACAAACTCATCCTTAAGGATTCTTGGTAGCCATTGTTGTAAGCGAATTCCACCAGTGGTAGGTAGTCTTCCCACTTCTTGGGTTGATGCATTACATGCATTCTTAACATGTCTTCTAGTATTTGGTTCACTCTTTATGTCTTTCCATTGGTTTGAGGGTGATAGGCAGTGTTAAACAACAAATTGGTCTCTAAGCCAACCATCAGTGACTTACAAAAGTTGGAAGTAAATTTCGTGTCTCTGTCAGACACGATCTCTTTCAGCATACCATGCAGTCTGAATATCTCCTTCATGAATACGTTGGCAATGCCTATTACCTTACAAGTTGACTTGACGGGGATAAAATGAGCAGACTTGCTCAATTTATCCACCACTACCATAATGGTGTCATTCTGTTTGGTCGAGGTTGGCAACTAAATGATGAAATCCATGGAGATGGTTTCCCATTTCCATTCTTGGATTGGTAAAGGTTGCAATAACCCTGCTGGGTGTCGGTGTTATACTTTTACATATTGGCATTCTATGCATTTGGCTAGGTACTCAGCTATGTCTTTCTTCAATCCAGGCCAATAGAATTGTTTCATAGTGGTCGTGATCATTTTTTGGTATCGTAGATGACCCGAATAGGGTCTTTTATGTAGTTCATCTAGTATGAACCTCTTCAAGTCATCAAAATCTGGGATATACAATCTGCTTCAGTATGTGAGCAGACCTCCTTCCATAATCTGGTAGCCTCCATACTTTATCTCTTTGGGTTCTTGCTGCAGGTACGAGGTCATGGTCTGGAAGAATGTGTCTGTCTCTTGTGCATTTCTGAATCTTTCCTTGACATCCGTCTCGCAGGTGCTCACCGCATCCAGGTGAATTTTTTTCATGCTTCTTCTAAGGGCATCTGCCACCCTATTTTATTTTCCTTTAATGTGTTTGATTTCGAAATCAAAATCACTAAGGAAGGCCATCCACCTAGCTTGCATGGCATTGAGCTTCGGTTGGTCAAACAGATATCGCAATCCAAAATGCTCTATCATAAGTACAAATTTTCTTCCTAGGAGGTAATGCCTCCACATTTTCAAAGCATGCACTATGGCAACCAACTCTAGATCATGGGTCACATAGTTGACTTCATTCTCATTCAATTTTTGGGATTCATAGCAGACCACACTTCCTCCTTGCATAAGGACTCCTTTGAGACCTTCCTTACATGCATCTATGTACATGAGGAAGTCAGCTTCAGGATCGACGATCTTCAACACGGGTGCATGGGTCAGTAGATGTTTCAGAGTCTGAAATATTTCGTCACATTTCTATGTCCAAAAGAATTGTGTCCCCTTATTCTGGAGGGCAGTGATTGGACAACCAATCTTGGAGAATCCTTTTATAAATTTCCTATAGTATCCTGCTAATCCCATAAAGGATCTGATATTCGAAACATCTTTTGAGGTAGGCCATTCCATGATAGACCTGATTTTGTCAGGGTCTACTGCTACTCCTTCTTCGGATAGAACATGGCCCAAATAATGTATTTGCTTCTGGAAGAAGTCACATTTGCTGAATTTGGCATAGAGTTGATTTTCTCTTAGCACTTGCAGCACAAGACTAAGATGCTCTTCATGCTCTTCTCTATTCTTGGAGTAAATTAATATATCATCGATAAAAGCCAGCACAAATTTGTCTAGGAATTTGCTGAGTACATTGTTCATCAAGCACATGAAAGTGGCAAGGGAATTGGTTAACCCAAATGGCACTACCACAATTCGTAGTGACCATACCTCGTCCGGAAGGTAGTTTTATGGATGTCTTCACCCTTAATTCAGACTTGATGGTATCCCAACCTCAAGTCAATCTTTGAGAAAATAGACACACCCCCTAATTGATCGAACAGGTCATTGATCCTGGGTAAGGGGTACTTATTCTTTATGGTTACCTTATTAAGTTATCTATAATCTATACATAGTCTAAGGGTACCGTCCTTCTTTTTCACAAATAGGACTGGTGCTCCCCATGGAGACACGCTGGATCAGATATAGCCCTTATCCTTCATTTCTCTTAATTGCAATTTGAGTTCAACTAACTTGGGTGTGCTCATCTAGTAGGGTGTCCTAGACACTGACACCGCTCCCGGTGCAAGTTCTATCGAGAAATCAATGTCCCTTCTCGAAGGTAAACCCGATGCCTCTTCCAGAAATACATCTCTGTATTCTCTCAGGGTAGGGTGGTCTTCGAGGCTTGGTTTGTCTCCTTCAATTTTTTTCAACACCTGTATTTCATATAGGGGACATCCCTTTCGACAATACCTTCTCATTTGTAAAGTTGATATTTGTCTCACCGAGACAAGTTTTCGGATCCCTTGAAGGGTTATCCTTTTCCCTTCTTTACTTACACATTCTAAGGTTTTATGGTAACAATCCAATCTAGCTTTATGGGCGGCTAGCCATTCCATACCAATCAATAGATCATACGATCCCAGGGGTAATATGTTAAGGGTTTCTTGGGTGGAGAATTCACCAAACATTAATTGGCAGGTTGGTATGACCTCTTCCACCCTTCTTTTGGTGCTAGTGGCTAACTGTAACAATCATGGCTTGGTAAATTTTTGTGGCTGTGGTTCACACTTATCAATATCCTTAGGGGCTATATAACTCAAATTTGAACCAGGATCAATCAAAATAGACACTAGATGGTTGGAAATCATACCTTCTATTTCCACCACTGAAGCTTGGTGGTCAGCTTGGTTATTATCCAAGGCTGCATAAATTTGTGGCACACTCCTGGCCACATCATTGACGGTGGTAGCTTCCTGAATATTGTAAATTATCTGACTATTTTGTTGTCGGTGTGGACAGTCTCGCAGTAGATGTTCTTTTCCGTAACCCCAACATTTCAAAGGTTCTCTCTTTGGGTTATTAGTCTTCATTGGTACAGATCCAGAAGTTTTATTTTTGCTCAAGGAGGGAAAGTTCTACTGGTGTACACTCTAAGATGGGAAGCTCATCCTTGAGTTCTTCTTATAGTTCTTAAATTCTGGGGATTTAATCCCCTTTCTTTGAAATCTCGAACTATTCTTATATTTCCACCCTTCGCGAGGTTTTGTCCGATGTCCAAACTGTTCATGACAATATCTTGTCTTACGAATAGTGCCTTCTAGGGTTTTTGGCTCATAAAATTCAATTATGTTCCGATAGTCCTTAGGTAGTCCATTGATGAAGCATTGCACCTTTTCCTTTTTTTCTTTTATATAAGGTACATACCTCAACAAATCGAAGAATTTGTTGACATATTCTTCTATAGTGAGTTGCCCCAGTTTGAGTTCATAAAACTCTTTAGTCTTCTCATCGAAATATCTTTCCGACAAATACTTCTTCCAGAAGTATTTCTCAAATTGCTCCCAAGACAGGTCCTCTTCGAGAACCCCTTTTACATTCTTAAGGTCTTCCCACCAAATGGAAGCCTTTCCATTCAATTTGAAGGTGGCCACTCGGGCCTTCAAATTTTCTGAGAAGTCATGGACTCTGAAATACTTCTTTAGTCCAAGAAGCCAGGCCTCTGCTTCCTCTCCCTTCTTTATTTCACCGTCGAAGAAGGGTGGTTTTGCCTTCTTGAATTCTTCGAATTTATGACCCTTGGAAAGCTTTCACTTCTTCTGTCTTCTTCTGGAATAAGAACTAGTTATGCTACTAGAAGAGCCCTCCAAACCGCCATCTTCCTTCCCAGAGGAATCATCTGATGTTTGTACTTTACCTCTGGGATGGACCTTTTTCGAGGTGCTCCTCTTAGTGTGGCCACTGATATGACCATGTTTTTGTACCTCAGGTTCATGTTGCATATGTCTTTGTTGTTTGGATAAGCTCTGCAGTAAAACTGCATTAATTTATGTTTTCTTCTCTTGTTCTTTCATCATCCTCTCATTGTCATCCTTGCAGCTTTGTAATTCAACCATCAGGATCCTCATAGTATCGGCTAGATATGGAGGGGTCCCTACCGCCCTGCTTTTGTCAAACTCTTCGTATATATTATGGGAGCCCTCATCCACTTCATGATGAGTCACCATTCTATGCGTCTGTAATTTCCCGTGGCTGATCATCCGCTTGGGTGCAACAAAAAAAAACGCTCTTTATTAGTCAATATTTATATTTATTTATAACCAGTACATAATTCATATTTTTCACATATACACACACACAATAGGAGTTTTCATTCTTAACTTCATCTTTTGATTAGGAAGGTTAAGATAGGGGGTTAATCCTTTTAGGAGTGTTTCGAACAGATCTTCTACGCAACATGTTCATGAGCCCAAGCATGCCAAGTGTTGTAACCATGCTTTGATACCAATTTGTAAAACACCTACTACGGAATCAAAATTTTCCAGCCTTTTTTCTTTCTTTTGCCGAGGAACAAGATTCCCTGAATTCATATGGGGTCTGATGCAATTCCTACCCTCTCCTATCCTTACTCAGGTGATCGTGGGTTATGACCACCAGCCTTATTGAAGAGGTACTTTTGGCTTTCGCAATTTGGGAAATCACGATGCATTTGTGTTCTCCTGCTCTCTTGTCTTTCGAAGTGTCGAAATCCGAAGGGGACCAATAGTTTGTCATGACTAAAATGCCTCGGATTAAAACATGTCACTCCACCTTTTGGGGTTTACTCCATCGATATTTTGGGATGCGCAACAAAAAGAGATCGTGCACTTGGCTTTCCCAGGAGCCAAAACTATGAAAAACCAAACTCCAATACGCTTCACTATTTCGGGGTTTCCTCCATTGGAATTTCGGGATGTGCGACAACAGGAGGTCTTGCACCTAGGTTTCCTGGGAGCTGAAACTCTGAAACACCAAAATCTAACATGATTCATTATTTTTGGAATCCATCCATCAGGATTTTGGGATGTGCAACGACAGGAGGTCTCGCATCTAGGTTTCCCAAGAGCTAATACCGAAATATGATAACTTTTCCACACTCTATCTTTTGGGATATTGCAAGTCAGGATTTCAGGATTTGTGAGTACAAGGAAACTCGGACTTAGGTACTCCAGGTGTTGAAACACCGAAATTTCCTAACCCCTCCACACGCTGTCATTTCGGGTTTTCGTGAATTTGGGTTTCAGGACTTGCAAGTACAAGGGATCTCGCCCTTGGATATTCCGAATGTCGAAACACCAAAATATCAGGATTTAGTCATACATTGTTATTTTGAGATTTCTCATATCGGGATTTCGGGAGTCATGAGGACAAGGGTTCTTACCCTCTGATCTCCTGGGTGCCGAAAAGATAAAACGCTTACCGGCCACCACGTGTATTCTACAGCTGGATGGTCCAGGTATTCCCATGGGTCTTGAATCAACAATCTTGATTTATTCGCTACTTATGAAGGTTAAAAAGGGGTCAAGGCATTAACGCCTACGTTCCTTCATCTAATTTAACGGTCATGTCAGACCTTAGACCCTCCAAAAGGATCTCATTCATGCATTTAGCAAGAGGAGGGGTATCCTCGGTACCAAACCTCTGAAACGTCACAACTCATCCATGCTAGTTCATTTCGGGGTTTCGCTAATAGCGATTTTGGGACTAGTGAGTACAAGGGAACTTACCCTTATGTGTCTCAGGTACCGAAACTCCGAAACATCACCACAAATCATGCTATACTCATTTTTTGGTTTCACTAATTGGGATTGTGTGCCTGGCGAATACAAGAAAAACTGACCCTTGGGTTTCTCGGTTGCCGAAACACTGAAATACCGAGCTCTAAGAGACCCACTCTCTCTCGTGTAGGGTTTTCAAACTTAGGCCTTAAAGTCCTTCATCGTGTTCCTGGGCATATTTCCACCAGGTTTTATGACCAAACTGACAGGTTTTCTTAAATCCCTGAGTTTTTAATGTCTGTGATAGATAATAAGCAAATTCAGGATTTTACCAAGGCGGTAGTCCTTTCAGGGAACTTACCTCGACTCTAGAATGTAAGGGAATGATCCAAAGAGGGTGTCCCTATGGGGAATCTATCCAGGGCATCATGAGAGGTAATTTAAGGGGAACAAATCTCCCGAGAGAAGACTTGAAAGTTGACTTCATACAAATACACACACAAACACACATATATATATAAACCGACTATGGTCATTCTAACATAAGAACGCAACCATCATTTCCGATCAAAACACCATGCAGACATTTCTACACAGAAACCTTTCATAAGTGTTCAAACCATGAGCATATATTCCAATATATTCAATGTAAGACATAAGATATAAAACACTTATCAGAAAAACACCAGGTTTGATGCAACTGCTAAGAGGCATGCTCATTTCCACCCAACTGTAGGGTCAGCGACTCTGAATGGATTTACCACTAGCCACCCCCGAGCTAGACCACGATGCTTGAGAATTTATGTCTTTGTTCTTTAGCGATCGAGAATGAAGGTTAATCTCCTTCTTCTCTGCTATCACTCACTCTATATTTTGTTCCAGAGTTCTTCCGATCTTTTTCCTTTGATGCAACCCTCATGCCCCCTCCCACACCTTTTACCTACCTTTTCTTTCTCGACGAGGTTGTGTGCAGCACGAATTCCTCCGCGGTGGTCAGGTCAGAGGCCTCCATGGATGGGTGGTTCATCCCCATCCCTCATTAACTCATGAGGAGCCTCTTCACCTACCATCCTGGTGAGTAATTCATTTTAGGGCTAGTGAGCCGCTCTTGGTTCTCTAGGCCAGTGAAGACCAAATATGGTTTGGTTCGGTGGAGTTTAACGCCACCATTCTAGGTGCCTTCCACCACCTTTCTTCATTCATCGTGGTCTCTTTTTTAGCACATCCCCCTCTCAATAGTCCTGCAATATATATATATATATATATTCATAATGTCAATTTACATTCGTTGACCTTGTATACTAAGGTCCATTCAAAATCACACATTCACATATTTGAGTTTGCCACAGTTCTTGGCCAGCATATTTTTACAAACTGGGGGAAACAGGGTGTTACATGCAACAAATTTTTTCTAGGATCTTGCATCCATTTGTTAGTCCAAACATTCTTTCTATGCATAGGAATAATATATCTTTCATTATTCTTATCAGATCTATTCATATCAAATCTTCTTTCATATAGCAGTGCCCTAGATTTCAAGCTAGGACAGATTCTATTAAACCTACCTAGATCCATACTATAGAAACAAAAAATTTCACTTATCTTACTTCTACAAAGCACAAAGCCTCCAGATCTAAAACTTTTAACAATTATTACCTTTATCAGAGAACAAATCTTATAGATCTTACCTCTTTTCCTCAGATCTGACCTTTTTCTTGGCACAGAGCTTCTCGATCTAGCTTCTTTCATTCAGATCTGACATCCTTTTCTTAGATCAGGACTCCTGCCTTAGCACAAAGCTTTATAAATCGAGTAGAATACTGTGCACTAGGGCACAGATCTTTACATGAAGCTTTATTTTTCACAAATATTCTTCTTCTCTCTTAGTTCCTAGCAATCATAGTTTATGGTCCTAGTAACAGAACCATTTATTGTCACTTGGGTAGATCCAGGGTTCAACGCTCAAGAGCGCACCAAAAAAGTCCTAACTACCAGACCTTTTGGGAACACCTGTGAAGCAGATGAAGTCTCAACTGAGGTAGAGGTAGGGGTGGTTGCAAGACTCAAGTTTCTGCAGCCTTAGTTGGGACACTTATCTATGATTATATCATTTACAGAGCACTTAGCACCGATAGATTATCAATATTCAACCATTACTCTACTTCATAGAGAGCACAAAGCATCACAACATTCACAATGAACTAGAGTATTCAAACACTGAGCATCAATAGATTACCCAGATCTAACAGATCAAGCGCTTAACATATATATACAGATCAGATCTAACAATCTACACAACATTGGCACTAAGCATCATCAGATCTATCTATCAAGTACTTAGCAAAAGAAGGGATAAACACATCAAGTCGAAGCATGAAGCATAACACATAGTATTTACATGGTTCACCCCAACCCTAGGGCTACATCCACCAACTCTTCTTCTTTATTGTCTTCAGTCAAATAAGTTACAAGCACAAAGCCTTAGAAACCCTTACTCCACACAAGACAGAAGATCTGTGTAGCTCGCTAGATCCTTCTTCCTTGCATTGCAACACAAATCCTTTTATATCTTCACACAGGGACTTTCACCAAGCTCTGCAAGTCTATATATAATGCACAAAACCTTTGATCACACAGATCCCTCTCTTAACACTTAGCCTACATCACATAGATATATTATTCTCTTTCTTATATTACCTATCCTTCTATTTATACATACAAAAGAGGGACTAAGCATGGGTAAACCCATGGGTAGACATCCCTTTCCCATTACAATTTTCCAAAACCCAAAAAGGGACCCAAAAGTGGCCCAAGATTCCGCAATCTTTTCTTCTTTTGGCACTCCATCTTAGATAGGTTGTCGAAGTCCAAAACATGGTCAAACATGACCAAGAAATTCCCAAAAATTGCTCAAGGGCCAACAGGTTCATACAAAAATGATTCCAAACAACTCACCAACTTAATTACATTTACATTTTATATTTAGAATTGGGTTTGGCCTAGGGATATTACACAAGGGGTTTAGCACCCCTACTACCTAGTACTACACAAAAGTTGGACATTCATTCGGATGATTTCCTTTTGTCCTACATAATGTACACCAAACAACTTCTCTTTTCTCTTTTCCCTTATTTTGGTTTAGTTGAAATGTTAGATTCTTCAGAGCCTCCTTCAACTCTTTTATTGCTTGATCTATATACTAATATTGGTTCTCTTCAAATTGTAGGGTTGCTTGCAAAGCCTCTACCCGATTTTCAAACTTTTGTTGTATCAAAGGATACTTCAAGTGTGGTGAAAATGAGTTCACAAATAATTGCCTATGTTTCATATCGGTAACTGGATATTTAAACTTACCTTTCAGACGTTTGACCCTTTGATCAATATCCCAAATAGACTCCCCTAGTTTCTTCCTAATTTAAATGATTTCATTCATGTACTAGTCTTCTAAGCTTGGATTATGAAACTCATTTACCAATATTTTATTCACCTCTGTGATAGTCTTTGGTATTCCTTGGGGATTTTTTACATCAAGGATCATGTACTAGTTCAGTGCACTGTCTCTTAGTGTGATAGCTAACTGTGCGATCTTTGTATCCTCATATTTGATATACTTTTCTTCCTAGATATTTTCATAGATGAATAAGTTATTTTTAGGGTCCTCCAATGACTCTCCCTGAAACTATGGTAATCTGATCGTGGGATCGTGTCCTGACATTTTGAACTGTGTTGAAATACTACCTCCATGCGGTGTGGATAATTGATTCTTTCTTCCTGAACTTTCTCCCCTTGTTGATTTCCCTTGATTGGACCCCTGTTGTGTTTCTCCTCTTGCACTAAAATTCGGTTGTCTAAACATTGGTGTTATTTCAAGTGTATTGGTCGCACATGGTGTTGTAGGTTCCACTCACAGTGATCTAGACTGGTATTTTTCCTGTTGTTCCTCACCTTGGAACTCTTTTTTTCCTTTCATATGTTGTGCATATTATTTCCTCAATCTTCTCCACATCCAAGAGATCCTCTACCTCTTCTTCATCACTCGCCAATCCCTCTTTGTTGGTGATGTCCCTCTTCTTATTATTCATATTATATTCGTAAGGTCTTTCGTTGCACATATTTTCATCTTTTTCCATTTTCTTCTTTATTTGGTCCTCTTCCATCATGATTGGTTCCTTGGCCTCCTTCTACTTCCCCTTATCCTTCTCCTTTCCCATCTCTCAACCTTCTGTTAGTGCTTCACACCTTCGCCCATGCGTGCATGAAAGTTTAGCTTTCTGATTCCATGGTCATCAAACCTTTGTTATACAATAAAATCTTGATTGAAGTATACGATGATATGATGTACCTACCTCTAGGTCACTTCATAAAATCCTTCTCTCCAGCAGTGTGGGACTTTCTGGTATCTACTACAAATTTGGTGATAAAACCTACAATAATATTGTCTAACCACAAATCTAGTGTGCACGTAATTTTGTTATTAAATTGTTGTAACTGTGCGATCTCCACATGATGCCACTCTATCTATCTGATCTGATTCATAGGGTGGTTTTCCTTCAACCTCAATAACCACTCCTACAACAGATGTGGGAAATAACAAAAAAATACCTCATGCAAGTCGCTAAACATGTATTTGTTAAGACACTTGTGCGGTGTCAACTTAGGGTTTCTATTGTCCTTTTATGAAAACTTGAGTTCCTTTTTCATCAACCATCTTTCAATATCCACCTTTGTTGGATTCCATGTCCTAAACATTCCCTTCTATTCTTTCATCCTCCTCGCTTTTGGGTTGACCCAGGTTCTGATCTCAAATAGGTTTCCAACAAAACCCTCAAAACTATCATCCCTCCTGGAAAACCATAAGGCAATGTTGCACACAAAGTTCACATCTTAGTCTCACCCAAGATAGATTTATGGGGGACTGCAATACTCAAGTATTTGCAGTCTAGGAATGAGTGGGGATGGTGTTTAGATTCTTTCCCTTATGCATCATCATAAGTCAATCACTCACCTACTTCTAGGATTCATTCATATTTAATCTTATGCATGCATGTTGTTATAACTAGTTTTAACCATTCATTCTTTAACTGTTGATTCACATAATTGTAAATAATAACCTTGTACAATATCTACTGCAAACATATATTCAGAAAAAGAACAAAAAATATACAATTGAAAATACAAACATTACACAGAGATTTTTCCCTTGGAAACCCAAACCAGGAAAACCAACATATTTTATATTCATTCATTGTGTTACAATGTTTACAATACGAAATACATATAAGAGCCACTGGCATCCAAAACCCTAACCCAGTGACCTAGATTAGTCCAAAACCCTAATTCTGTAACCGGAAATAGAAAAAACCATTAGCAAAAAACCATGCGTCGAAAAACCACCTAAATACATGACACATTTCCCAAGGCAGGTGTCATGTTTCCCGAGGAAAAAATATTTTTGGGGGGCGCTACCCCCAAACCCCCGCACAGGGGATCCACTCCCCTGCACCCCCCCTATAACCCCCTTGCGTGCCCAGGGCATACACTCAGAAACTACTACTCATATAAAGAATATAACACATAGCCAACAATAATGGTAAATCCATTCATTAACAACACATCGAACAAAGTATTTTACCATGGTTCACCCTCTCCTAGGGCTACATCTACAAATATCTGGCTATTATGCTCTTTTATTTATTCTACTGCAAAATCTGCATTTTGCAGATTACATATTCAGGATTACAATGAAAAATTAGGATATGCACCCTCTGGGACACTGACTAGATCACACCAGGCTCCTCATCCTATGACATAACCCTAAAAATATATCTTATTCCACTCTGCCACAATAAAAATATAAAACTCACTACAATAAATAGCTTCCAAACCTAAACCCCTAACCTAGACCTCCTAGGTCTTTGTTTATACTACTCTACTGGCTTATAGTCGTTACAATCTTTGTCCAAAACCCTATTCCTAGCACACTTAGGCTTGTATGCATGTGCACCATGTTTATTTTCCTCCTGCATGTTGTTTTTCTGCCTCATAAAGCACGCACTCCAAAAATTGACCTTTTCTTCCAATATAGATCATTATTCCCACAATAGATCCTTCTTCCCAAAATAATCATGTTCCAACAAGTAACAACAAACCTTGAAATGAACGATTAACTTAAAATTGATTAGACATCTTCACTTTTATAGGGTATAGAAACAATTTTAGGCTAGGTCCTTGGTTTAGGGAGGAGAATAAATTTATCCAAGGCCACAAGATAAACATAGGAGTCTGAGCTAGGAAGAGCCTAAATCCAACCATCGTATAAATATAGCTAGGATCCTCCTCTACCATAGGAGCTAAAAATGAGGTTGCATGAAAGAGATACAAAGAGATACCCCTTCTAAGCTTAACTAAGTGTAGTGGAAAGATCATATATTCAGAGTTTTGTTAGTACCCATACCTCCATGAGAGGTGCTGGTTTTGAGACTTTAGTCTTAGGTACCCTACCCATACGTTCAATCTTGACTATTGATTATACCCCCCGGATGCTAATTGTGAGATGGTAACCTTAGTGGCCATTCGTAGGGATCTCAGAAGGTGACTACAAGGGTTTTTCATGGTACCTAAGGTGGATTTTTCTTCACACTTCTCATTACTATTGGAGGGTTCCCCACGATGCGTGGTTACTTGCACCAGATAAGGTTGGTTAGTGGAGGTTGGGATAACCAGTTCTCACTCCTTATTTCATTGGTCCATGAGACTTAATAAACTTGTTCCTTCGTCTATAAGGCCTTTTACGTTGCCTTGCGACTATTACAGTCTCATGACCCAATCCACCTGAGTTGGAGAATTAAAAAGGGTTGTTTGTGTCTATCATTACTGTATAGGAAGTTTTCTAGTAGTGTGCTCAAAAATCGTATACTTTCTTAGGTTGATCTCTATCATGGTCCCATGGAGAGTTGACACCTCAAAGTTGTTGACCAACCACCACATAGATCAAGGAGAATTCAAGGCCTTCCCATGAATACGAAATTAGGAATAATTTTCCTTTTCCTCCTTTAAGGCATTGACTCGATTCATTTGGCACTTTTATGTCGACTCGTCAGGCTAAGATCATAGATCCAGAACCTCCAAAAGTTCACTCTTCAGAATCAAACGAAGTAGTATTTTAAGATCTAGGCGTCGAATAATTCACTATGCGTATCAATCCTCTGTTACTTGGGGTTTATCTGTTTCTTATGGTATAAGCCCCACCTCCCAGATCACATCTTGTTGGTAGTATCCCTCTTCACAGGGATTCTATGAATGACACTATGCCAGTGTATACATCAAGAGTCCATGTAACTCCCACCATGATGATCGTCACCAAATGGATCGTTCCTCCTAGTGTGTCTAGCTATCGACTGTTTTCATTCAGTCAAGTGTCGTCATTTCCACTAGCAACATTCCTTCATTGGTCATTGGTCTCGCTCAAGCTACGAGTGTAGCTACGTATCTACCATCAACAAAAACATATTTTTCATATGGTATGTCATTGATGGAAGTGATAAATGTGTTGGTTTCTTCTCAGTCAACATTAACTCCTTACCAAGCATTTCCTTGGGGCGGAGGTCATATTCCTCCATCGTCCCCATTCGCTGGTAGTGAAATTTTACTATCTTTCAACCTTAAACCCACTTGGGACTGGGGTGATTCTATGGGTATCAGATCTAAATCTACTAGTATTTCATACAATTTGATCTCTCTCACACTGTATGGTGGGTTTGGGAGTAACCCTTTCACCTTGTATTTCGTTTCAGTGGGGGAAACCCCTTCCAAGGTCAATATTTTCCCATGCAAGGATATTACACCTAGAAAGGGATGTCATTGTGGGGTAACCCTCTCCAAGGCTAGTGGAATTCCACACAAGGGATTTCGCAAGGGGAAAAACCCTTTCCCGATTAGTTTAACCCCATGCCTAGATTTTTTCATGTGCAAGGGGGCTCTGCTGGTGTAACATACCTAACCACCCATGTCGGGGCATGCCACTCTAGATAAGTCTTTCATTCTCTTTGCAAAACATACTGCAACATACCCAACATCCAACTGAGCTATGCCACATATATTGTTTGAATTGAATGCAATTAAAATATATATACATATGAATCTTGCGAATATATATATATATATATATATATATATATATATATATATATATATATATATATATATATATATATATATATATATATATATATAATGTAAACATGAAAATAAATCTGTAAATGCTAATATTCACACTGAAATAGCAATAAACATGTACATGTAGCATATACAGAAAACACCCATAAATATACAGACAATTATAACCACACATAGAATAAACCCATAAAACTAAACACATAAATAATAATGCAACATGTAAATTTATCACAAAATAGACACTTATATTGATATGAATATCACCAACTATGTGCAAAACTTCCACGAACCTCCCAGCCTTAGACCACACTACTCATCACTCTTAGCAGTGGGTCACCCCCGAGCTAGGACTAAACTCCACCCAGGTAAAGGGATTCCTAACCAGGCTAATGATTCATAGACAACAGGAAAGACTTTGTCACAGGTGCCAACTCAAACTAAGAACCTTCAATCCCTCATTCTCCACATGCCTATCCCACCCCAAAAAGTGTGCCCTTCTCTACTCAACATTCCTTTGGCTACCCTGTTTCCTTTCTGGGCTTTAGCAACAGGTCGAAAATAAAGTCTTAGAGCCCTACAATTGTAGTTTAGCACCTTCAAGAAATAAATTCCAAACAATTCTCTCACCTAGAGAGAAATGGCTCACGGTCCTGAAAACACACCTCTTCATTAATCCATCGGCCTGACAACCCACTTCTTCAGTCCATCTCCCAAGCTCATCAGGGACACAAATAGGTATGGCTATGGATACAGGTTCAGGTACCGTGACATGAAGGTACATAGGATAGCTCAATGAGTGTGTGAATGATGATGGAATGGATGAATGCCTAACTAAATGATGGAAGGAATCCTGTAAAATGAACGAAGTCCAAACAATATGTATGCATCTTCCCAAATTGACACTTGTCATGTTGGGAGATACTTTGGCCCACTTGTCCCCATCTTTAGAACTTAGGATAAAATAATTGTCCATACTTTATAATTTAAGAAATATTAATATAATATTCCTTTTTGGCTTAAGCTCCCTAGCTTAGCACCTTTTCCTTAACTTTTAGCCCCCCCTTTCCCTAACTAGTAGAGTTTAGTTCCCCATACTCTTTTATCGTGGTCGTTCTATGTGCATCGATGTATTTTATATTAATGTTGAGACACACTTGGGCATATATACCCCTTATTTAGAAGTTCTTCAAGATTCATTTGCAACTCCTTCAACTCTGGTGTACTCATTTTGTAAGGAGTATTTGACATTGGAGCTACTCCAGGAATTAAATTTATAGAGAAATCAATATCTCTCTTTGGGGGTAGTCTTGTTACCTCCTTGAACACATCTTCAAACTCTTTTAGGACTGCATAATATTCCAAATTTGTCACCTTATCTTTAGGTGTCTTTTCCATATGAGAAGCAAATATTTGACACCCTTTTCTTTAACATATCTTCAGTTGCAATGCTAAAATTTCTCTGATGGTTACTTCCCTGGGAATTCACTGCACTTTCCTTAGGCTCCCTTCCTCATCCAAGCAATTAAATGTCTTGTCATGATAGCCTAGTATAGTGTGATGTTGTTCCAACCAATCCATACCAATTAGATAGTCATAGGAACCTAAAGGAAATATGTTCATATTTTCCCTGGAGTTCATCCCATTCATGTCCATAAGACATGACTTAACCATATCATTAACTTTTCTTTTATCTCTAGTAGCTAGCTGCACGAACCAAGATTTCCCATGCTTTCCTCTTGGAAAATGAAAACTTTCCACCATATTAGGATCTATATAACTATGACTAGCTCCCAAATCAATTAAAATAACAATGGTTTGGTTGTTGATCATACCTTCCACTTCAATCATGTGTGAATGATACTCTGCTTTCTTGTTGTCCAGGGCTGCATAGATCCTTGGTACATTTATGCCCATGTCCTCCACTATTTCAACTTGTTGTACATTGTGAACAATCCTCACTTTTACACCTCTGTGAGGACAATCTCTGAACATATGATCTCCTTTAGAACCCTAACATTGAATATGTGGTTTCCTTGGCCTTTGACACCCTACCTCAATCATTTTAGGTTCTCTAAAAGTTGGTTTTCCATGAGGGTTATTTATGAATAATGGTGTCTTAGATCCCTTCTTCCTCTGATCCACCTTGAATTTCTTTTTGTATTCCCAATCTTTTTGGAAATTTGGCCTTGATTGTTTCTGATCATATAGGCATTTAGCTTGCCTTATGGTCTCCTCCAATGTCTTGGGATCATCATACTATATTTTTTCACTGATAAATGACGGCAATCCACTCAAATACATTTGAATATTAACTGTCTCATCCTTGATGAAAGAAACATACTTCAGTAGTTCTATCCTTCTCTCATATTCATCTATGGTAGTACTCCCAATCTTGAGTTCAAATAACTCTTTAATTTTCTTGTCATAGTATCTCTTAGTCAAGTATTTCTTCTCAAAATACTTCTTGAATTCACTCCAAGTGACACTCTTCTCTTTAATGTGTTGCACCTGCACAAGTTGATCCCACCACATGGATGCCTTTCCTTTGATTTGATAGATGGAAATTCTACCTTCTACATGAGAAGAATAATTATTCAATTGAAAACACTTTCTCATGCCCAACAACCATTTCTCTACATCTTCATTCTTCTTGTGCTCACCATCAAATGTAGGAGGTTTGATTTTGTTCATTTATCCTCGTATATCATCCACCCCAGACCTCTTATGTTTCCGAACAGGGGATTGACTTGAGATACTATTTTCCTTCTTGTTGGAATGCCTCAGGGAGTGATGGTGATATCTGCTAACACTTCTCGTTCTTCTTTTCTCGTCAGGAGACCTATGACTTCCTGATATTCTTGAGCCACTCTCCTTATCCAATTTCTTTTCTATTATGTTCAAGCTCTGCATTAACTTCATGTTGAAGTCATCATGCTTCTCCTTGTCTCTCATAATACTTTCATTATCATATTTCTGGATTTGGACATCCTTCTGCAAATTTTTAATGGTCTCTACCATATTCATGTTTTCATCCTTTCCTTCTCCATGCCCATTGGAGTTTGTTCCTTCAATGCCCAAATGGACATCCATCCCTCCGATCTCATATTCCTGGATTTATGTCCCTTGTTACTCTTCCATTCCTATGGAATCCATGTTGTTCCTGATCTAATCTAGTTTTTGTTAACTTTGCAAAATGTGCATCCAACAAAACTTTGTCAGGTTAACCGACTCAACAATTTCACGAAAAATATGAACCATTCTGGTTCAATAATATATCAGAATTATTTCTTCTAATTTCCTGGAAAATTGAATTCCTAGATCAATTTTCTAGGTGTATATTTAGATTCCACTATCCAACACCTTTCCAATGCCTTCTCCCTTGCTCAATTCTGAGTCTTAAGCAAAAGGTTATGGTTATTTGAAAATTGTCCATTAATTTTTCTGTTCATTCTTCAACTTGGCACAACTCTATGCTATAAATATGGATGTTTGGACCTACTCCATTGGAATTTTCATGGGATATCCATTGGGTTTCCTCATATACATATTATGGACATTATTTCCAAGTTTCACCTTTTTCTGGGTTTCGGGCTGCTAGTTACAGCCTGCTGAAGTTCTAGGCAAATTTGTTTGTTTGGTCTAGAATGCTACCGATACCTTCTTTGCCATATTAAAAATTTTTAACATGCCCAAAAATTTAATTCAGCTCTAGGAATGTCTTATATGGTTCAATAGATTTCCATTGACTTCTCTTGTGTCTCAATCTGATTTCGAAGCAGAAAGTTATGGCTCTTTGAAGTTAGTTGGGTCTTAAAATTTACCCTCCATTGTTTTAGCTATAACTTTCACATAAAATCTTTGTTTGATGAACGGTTTACACCATTAGAAAACTCTCTCCAAGATATTTAGTTTCATAGACAAAGTGTACCTTGGTATAGACTGTTCTCATGGTTTTTGCATTGCTAAAAACGCTCTTAAGGGCCTAAAAACGCTCTGCAAAAAGATGGCGTTCAAATGATATAAAATGTCGCAGAAAATCATTGGTTTTTTTTTGTTGTTCACCATCCAAAAAACTTCGTGCACACAATTTTCAACCTGTACACCCATATTTAGCATGCACAGAAACACCACAAGGTAATTCATGCTATGAGCACTTATAACCACTGTGCGTCTTCTCTATCACGCCAATAACTGATGCACAATGCTTTTGGGTCGCACACCAATATCCACCACGCGCAGTTTTGGTTCTTGCACTATTACCTGTTCTACAGAATTTTTGCATCATGCGTTGATATTCTGTGTGCATTTCACTCTACGCGTTGCACCATGTAATAGTTTAGTACGCCCCCACCATGCACGCATACTCTGCGTGCACCATTAACTAAACTGTTGCGCGACAACATATACCCACATTGTATGCAAACCAACCAAACTCCACTGCGCTCTGCCCATACTACGCACACCACACGCATAATTATTATGTGTGTGCACATTGCGTGCACCTTATTATGTATATGCACACCATGCTATGCTAAATTTAGCATGTGTACCCGCACACCAATGTTTTTCTGCGCGGTGCCAAAATTTAGTGTGTGCACCTGCCCACCAACATTTTTCCCCGCGGTGCCAAAATTTAGGGTGCGCACCCACACACCAAGATTTTTTCGCGCGGCGCCAAAATTTACCACGTGCACTAGCACACCAATATTTTTCCGCGCAACACCAAAGTTTAGCGTGCGTGCCCCCTCACCAATATTTTTCTACGTGACCCCAAAATTTATTGCGCCCATCTCTGCACATTCATTTTTATGCGCATCAATTCTTCGTGAATTCCGCTGCAGAAATTGGGGATTTTTTTCCAACTTTTTCCCCAATTTACCATAGACATTCTGCAACTATTAAATTTTCTCAATTTCACTCCAATAAAACCAATTCAACCTCTGCAACAACAAATCATTGTGGGTTGACATTTCTGGAACAAATGTTTCCCAAACTCAATTCCCGAATTGAAAATTTTAATTACTAATCTCGCTCCAATTTTCATGGCTTCACTATAACTTCAAATTCGACCAATTCCAGGTCTAAATTTTCTAGAACAGATATTAAATCAACAATATCTCACCACATGGCCGAATTTCTCAATTTTCTCGTGAATTTAACAACAAAAATTGGGGATTTTTCCCAAATCCGCATCATTGCTTATAAAATTTACCATGGACACTTTGTAACTTGAAATTTGTCGAGTTTGAAATCAATCCTCTATGAAATTTCACTTCAAATCAACTTGCTCGGCCCATCCAGGCTCAGTGTTGAAAACTGAAGCTCTGATACCATATTGTAATGTCTCTGGCCACCCAGGTCGGAACATGATACATGAGAGAATGCTTTCGTTCTCTCTGCGGAACATACTATAACATACCTAGCATCAAACTGAGCTATGCCACATAAATTTTTCGAGCTGTATGTAATTAAAATATATACACACAGGAATCTTATGGAAATATATATATATATATATATATATATATAAAACGTAAACATGCAAATACATCTATAAATGAACGAATTCACACTGACATAGTAGTAAACGTATACATGCAACATACATAGGAAATATCCATAAATATACAAATAGTTATAACCACACATAGGATAAACCTATAAAAATAAACATGTAAATAATAATGCAGCATGCAAATTTATCACACAATAGACATTTATCTTGGTATGAATATCACCAACTTCATGTAGAACTTCCACGAACCTCCCAGCCTTAGACCACACTACTCATAACTCTCAACAATGTGTCACCCCCGAGTTGGGACTAAAACCCACCCGGGTAAAGCGATTCCTAACCAGGCCAATGGTTCATAGACAAGAGGAAAGACTCTGTCACATGTGCCAACTCAAATTAACAGGCTACAGTCCCTCATTCTCCACATTCCTGTCCCACCCCAGGAAGTGTGCCCCTTCTCTGCTCAACAGTCCTTTGGCTACCCCACTTCCTTTCCAGGCTTCAGCAACAAGTTCGATAGGAAGTCTTAGAGCCCTGGAGATGTATTTTAGCACATTTAGGAAATCAATTCCCAACAATTATCTCAGCCAAAGATAAATTTCTCATGGGCATGACAACCCACCTCTTCAATATCCCATGGGCCTGACAACCCACTTCTTCAGTCCATCTCCCAAGTGCATCAGGTACACAAACAAGTATGGATATGGATACAGGTTCATGTACCGTGACATGAAGGTATGTAGGATAGCTCAATGAGTGTGTGAATGATGATGGAATGACTGAATGTTTGAGTGACTGATGGAAGGAATCCTCGAAAATTAACGAAGTCCAAACAATATGTATGTATGTTCCCAACTTGACACTTGTCCTGTTGGGAGCTACTTTGGACCACTTGTCCCCATATTTAGAACATAGGATAAAATAATTATCCATACTTTATAATTTAAGAAATATTAATATAATATTCCTTTTTGACTTAAGCTCTCTATCTTAGCACCTTTTCCTTAACTTTTAGCCCCCGCTTTCCCTAACTAGTGGAGTTTAGTCCCCCATACTCTTTTATCATGGTCAGTCTGTGCGCAACGATGTATTTTATATTAATGTTTAGACATATACAAAAGTAGGTGCACTAGCATTTAACATCTAGGCTCTCCGGCCTAATAATCACAAAAATGGATCACCAACCTATAAAACACAACATATACACAAAGGCTCCCTGGCCTCAAAATCACGCGCACTTAAGTTGATGCGCACAGTATACTGGAATGTGCACACTTCCTCATTTTATTGCGCAGTACATGCACACACTATTCCATGAAAGGTGCATACAAAAATGATATCAAACATCTCACCAGCTTAAGTACATTTTCATTTACATTACAATTGGGTTCGGCCTAGGGATATTACAGCTGGGGAAAAATCCATTTTTCCATTCGGGAATTAGATGGGTGGAGGTTTTCCTCCATTCAACTAGCGTAAACAAGTTTTATCCCAAGCCCTAGTCCTTCCATGAACAATTTCTAGAAACGTGGTGCCAATTACAATCTAGGGTCCTTTTTCTAGGCTGCCAGTCAGTCGATTTCACAGCCTAGACTACGATTTATGGAAATGTTGCATCTCCCATAAGTTGATGAATATCCCTAGTTTTCATCATTCGGGATGGCCAGAGGTCCCAAGCAAGTTACCTTTGGACATACCAAAATTCGAAGGGAAAAGTCGTGAAGACCCACAAGACCACATGATGAAATTCCATTTGTGGTGTTTGTCCAATTAACTCAATGATGACTCGATTCATTTGCATCTTTTCCAACACACACTCACTCTAGGCCCTACCAAGAGGTACAAAGAAATACAAAGGTTGAAATAAGTGAAATTTGGTGACTTGGCCATGGTGTTCCTTAACCATTTCCAACTCCCTGTTTGGTAAGATGTTGGTATAGAATTCCCAGCCAAATTTGAACAAGAGAAGGCTATGGACATTTACAATCACATTGGAGAACAAAGGAGGCATAAGAGCTTGATAAAAGTAATAGTTCCACCAAAATGTCTCTTTGAGTGGTTCTTGAAAACCTTACTCCAATACATATGAAAGGATGTTGCAACTTCATGAGTATTTTTGGAAGAGTAAGTGATTTTTAGGGCACAATAATTACATCTTATTTACTCTCAATCTGGCATGCGATATGTGATTACTCCAAAATCCACTCCACTTATCGATGGCATTTTGGGTTCCACACAAAGAAAGGCTGGAGATCTAGTTACAAACCAGATGTAGAACTTCCCTATCCAACAACATACAACTGGTCCAGCCCTGGATCGACTACCCCCACGACCCAATATTTTAATGTACATTATGCACAAGCGAAGAGTCAAAAGCGACCTTAGGAGCCCAGAGAAAAAATAGGCAAGGGAAATAAAGGTGGTGGGGGTAATATCCCAGTAACACTAGGCCACAAGATGAATCTAATATGTAGATTTGGATGATATACACTCTTAATTCACATTAATGACATAGATTGTGGTCGGATTTTGAAACCTTACTTGTACACAGGTGAGTTATTATGCATTTAGAGGTGATTTGATACATATTAATTGGCACTAAACATTCATTTTTGAACCTATCTTCCTCCGTAAGTTTGTAAAATTCCCTCTCATTTTTTTTTTCTCTGTGATACTCTCAAACCACTTTCTTAACTCAATTGCATGTATCACATCTTCTTAGTAAATGGTTTGTCTCGTTATGTTTGTCACATTACTTTCCATATATTAATTGGTGTTTTTAATTGGTGATAGAGGATTTGGATGACAACTTATCATGGAGAGCCAAAATAATAGAAGGCCTAAAGGCTCTATGTATTTCCAGTCATCTTCCATGCCTGAAACATTTACCCTCCAAGAAGAGGTCCTGGTGATGGACACCACCCATCACATGAGTGAAGACCATAGTCCTAGATATCGTGAAATCTACATGATATTCAACACTGCAGGTTTTTCGCCAGAAGACAAGAACATAGAGGTATACTAGAATATCCAAAAAAGCAACATCCATATGATTGCTTCCCAACCAACACTTTTTCCCTACAATGCGGCAACACAACGGTGTTTCAAACAGTTTGACCCAAACACTTCTACTATAATGAAAAAATAGGGGAAGCGAGTAACATCCCTGAGACCCGAAGAAATTATCCTAAGGTACCACTTATCCATTCCCACATGCGCTGTCAATAAGTCATTCTTTAAAGGTTTCTCTCAGGGTAACAAAGGGCCAACAAAGCTTATGAAACATTTGTGGGTGGAGAAAAATGAGACGCTTAAGAAAGGGAAAAAAATGGTCCCCACCCATAAACTCAAATCACCTTACATATTGTTAGTTGATATGTTGTGACAATTGTATGGTGAGTAGAAAATCACACATTTTCATATGGATTAGCTTCCACTAGCCCATATTGTCATGAAAACTAGACAAGTGTTCAACCATGCTGACATCCTAGATTTCAACATCTATCTCCACACAAAAAATATCATAGGTATGAGAAATCCATGTTTTTATATGTCATCCTACTTAATTGATGCCATCTATTCTTCGGTACGATTTCTTAACCTTGGATGGAACTAGGACCATAACCAGCCCCCTATACATATGTGCTACTTCTAGTCATGGAGTATAAATTATAGAATACAATTTTATGAAATATGTAACCTTTTCATTGCCCCTCTGCATACTATGATTTTTGGGTTCCCGAGACACAAGATTTCATTTGAAGCTAGGAATGGGATGAAGGGAATAGTTGACTGGTACTTTTTCAAATAATACTCATACATTAGGTTATACGACACCAATGGATCCCCACACCTTATACCCTACATTGTTTCAGATCATTTATTAATGAGGGAAATTTCCTACCAGACCATGGAGACAGTGGTCACTTCATTACTTTTGAGTAGCAACAAAACAATTTGGCCTGCATTTCCAATCCACATAGGGAACTACACCATCTCCAATGACCCTAATGAAATGAAAGAGGTATATGCCTTACAGGATGTGTGCCTATGTATAGAATATCTTAAGGGCCATGAACGTCATGAGATTGTAGTCAGCCACATCACGTTTGTTGGTCTTACTCACTCTGACATCCATGTCGTCAATTTCAAAGAAGACAAGTTTAAAGAAATCCTTTCTTATGAAGAGGTTATACAAAATTTGTCGATGATGCCACGAAATAAGAAATTGAAGATGAACAAGACGAAACCAAGAGGGTAACAATTGATCAGTTTTGGATATTTATATAGCTTGAACAATGAAAATATGTCCTTAAAGAGAAGGAAAGGGTCAAGAAAGAATAAAAGTTATAAAACAAGAGACTCCAAGCCAAAGAGGAATATCAAAGAAGGAAATATGAAGAGGAAAGAATCAAAATAGAAAATATACTCAAATCAGAATAGGCTTCCCTCCAAAAGAAAAATGTTGAAGAAGTTGAAGATAATATATTGGATGATGAGGTAGAGGCAAAGATATTGGCCTATGAGGCATAGGCTAAACAAAAATCCAATGAGGTCGAGGCTCAAAATAAGGCATAATCTCTATTGAAACAAAAATAATTGATCAAAACTTTGAGCGCCCCATTCACACCCAATATGGGCATTGTAAATGTTCCACCTTAGGACTTTAGCCCCCTTAAGATCATTCCGGGGGATTCCTCTCTCTCATCACAATATTTTAATTTTGAATGCACTATAGTGGCCATCAGATACTATTATTATGATGATAATAAAGAGAGTATCGAGAAGAGTTTAAATAAAATAAAAAGAGGAGAAGCCAACCAATCTAGTTCATCTATAGGGAGAGTAATGGAGTGGAAGGTTTCTCCTGGCCCATATGAAAATGTTGTTTCGGTGACCTTTTCTCTCCATGATTTCACGGGACTAAATTCTTCATCCATACTTGAAGTGACCAACACCTTAAGCACAACCAAAACTAGGATCACATAATGGAAATTGAATTGAGGAATGTAAAAGATGAACTCACTTTAGAGTTTGTGAAAACCGTGAAAGTGGTTGATGTTCTCAACGTGGAGAAACATAACAAACCTCTACAAATGCAAAGAGATTAGATAAACATTGATTTCAAAAGAAGTATACAAACACAATGAAATTCCCATGACAGAGAATTGGAATTGGAAATGCAAAAGATCAAAATATCATTGGAAGAGAACATGACATCAACATTCACTGTGGAAATTATCAAGGCACAGGTATTAGAGATAAGTGAGAAACTTGCACTAGAGCATAAATAATTCCTCAGTATTCTCAATAACATATAAGTTGGTTGGTATCATCAAATCAGGCTGCAATACAAGTTAATAGAAATTCATGGACTATATCAAGAAGCAAATGAGGTTGTTGATATAATTCTCAATTGGCAAGAAATGCATAAATATCCCCCTACTACACTACTGGTATATTCTATTGAAGAAAATATTAGATATCGGGTTTTCTTATACACTTGGAAATCCTTCTTGAAGAATGTACAGGTTACTCAAAATCTAGCAACTAACGCCTACATGAAGCTATGGAATAGCTCAAACGATCTCATGAAGGAATTTGAAATGGAGCCAATGCTCTCCATTGATGAAGGAACATCTACCTCTACAAGAATTGTTGAGGTGGAAGAGCACAATAAAGTCATCCAAGTAAGAATTCAAAGCTTAACTCATATTGGAAAATAATCCCTAGAGGAATACATGTTAAGAACTTCTTGGCTCATCATCAAGATCCAACGATTTGTTAAAATCAGAATGAAGGAGTTACAACAAGAGGTGTCTGCTAAAGTATGAAATAGATAATTAATCAATGAGATATCACAATATGGAAAAATGGAGGACATAACGAAATACTATTCCCTATGGGAGGAGTATCAAAACCAGATACAGGATGAGAATAACTCACGATGATGAAATTTGTGCAAGTTCCTTAGATGCCCCATTTCTCTACTTTTGTAATCTTCTTTTCAGATTAGGCATGTGAAGAGTCATTTTTTGTAAAATGACCAAGTACTGATAATTGAAGCATCACGATGTAAACACTCCCTCCATATTATAAAAAGGGAGGATTGTCCATAATAAAGGGCTTTCGACTTTCATATGTAGCTAAACATTTTTTTTTTTGCAAGTTAATTTGAACCAGAGACATTTTCAAAGATTGTGGTGTTAATATGTATGGATGAGACTATTTTTTTTATGCATTTTTATTTATGTGGTGTATTGATGTTGGGTTATTTATTATTTCTGAATTAATTTTTATATGTTCACAGTTTCTATGATTTTCACTTTGGTTACAATGACAGGGTGATGCAGTTAGTTAATCAATTATTTGTTTGTAATTGGTTATGTTGTTAAGATTCCATCTTACTTGTTTATACACATTACTTTTACAAAAGTAATATAAATACTTTACTGTAGTCATCTTTTATTTTTCTTATGATCATGATAGGTTATCATAGAGTAGGATAGAAATGCATCTTAGCACTGTAAACTATCATATTAGTCAAGAATTGGTTCTTTATAATTTTAATTCATCAAAGAACCTTCAATTCTCAGATTCATATTTAGTTAGCATATTAGTTATATTGGTAACCAGAACAAAAATATGGTCGGAAAAGCCATCCCAAATGAGAGTGGGTCTATTTGGGACATGTTATTGGGAGTTCTCCCTCATCTTCTTGACAGGACATTCAGACCCATCAACAATACCCTCAATTCTTTATAGTGCACCTTAAGAACAAGCAAACTCGTATGAATTATCTTCCACACCTGTAGATCCCAAACTGTAACAACCCTAATTAATTCTTTAATTATCATGATTAATAAATATTAGTTTAATAAGTTATTAAAATAGAATTTGTTTGAAGACTTATTTTATAATAGAATTTTTATTGGTAGATGGACCAATTTATGGGGGGGGGGGATAAGGTGGTTGAGTCATTAATGAGGGGAAGGTGGTTGGATAAGGGAGGAGAAGGAAGATAAGGCAAGGGATATGACTTGGGAAGGGGGATATTTTTAGTTGAGTAATATTTTCAATTTAGGAGAAGGTGAGGAATTTGGAGAGGGACAGGAAGGAGGAAACTGTTTGGGGTTGCATCTTCTCTGCATCTATTTTTATTATAGTTTACTTGAGGTCCTTCATAGGGGCACGTGTTGCTGGGAATTTTGGGCTTGGGGACCAGGAAATCGTAAGGAATCATGGGGCTAGGGATTCAGAGAGGTTGTTCCTAGTTGCCTGGGAGGTTAATCAGTTTGGGTAGGATTCATCAAATTTAGTCCAGCTTCAGTTCAGCATCAGGTTGAGCTTTAGTTTGACATCAAATTGAGGTAATTACATTTTATTCTATTCATTATTATACTGTCATTTCTTTTCATCATTATACTATTAAAATTGTCAATTATTTGCTGGAACAAAATTTATTATGTTGGTAAATAAATAAGTGATTAAGATAGAAGTAAATAAGATATAAATTTTGTAATTATATTTATATTTTATGAGGCCTTGTATACACATGCCTTACACATGGTATCAAAGCCAAGTTTTAAAACTTGGACCAAGGCCTACCCACCTATAAGGATGAAGGTTTAGGAATTGTTTTCTAGCATAACCCATAAATTTAAACAAACCTTAAATAGTTATATTGAAACCCCTTACAACAAATTAGAAATGCAGCCCTGAAACCCTCTAACAACAACTAGTAAATAACTAGAAACAACCATGAAATGTTTATGAACATTTCATGAACTTGTACATGAACTTGTTCACTTGTACAAGTGAAAACTTTGAAATGGATATATAAACATAAATAAATGGATATATAAATGATCTATATATGGAAACATTATAAATCTAGGCCCGAGAGCCAAGCTCAAGCTCA
>JZKD02S1927385.1:360622-374680 GCA_000966675.3 Picea glauca | reverse complement strand
TATAGTGGACCTAGTCCACCTTACATTGAATGACCACATTCTCATATATTAAATGACTTCCACTAATAACACATAACTACATTCCCATTGGGTACCTCTCTAGGTACCCCATATTGCCTCCCTAGGTATACCACAGATGCCTCGAAGCAAGTTTTGGGGGTGGTGCTAATGCAGGATGGAGGAGTGATAGAATATGAATCAAGGAAGTTAAAGCAACATGAGGAGCTTTATGCTACTCATGATTTAGAGTTGGCAGTTGTAATGATAGCTCTGAAACTTTGGAGGCACTATCTAGTGGGGCAAAACTTTGAGCTCAAAACGGACCATGAAAGTTTAAAACATCTATTCACTCAAAGGGATCTTAATTCCAGGAAGAGGCGATGGAGTGAGTTTATGAGTGAGTACAATTTTGGAATTTTGTACATCAAGGTTAAAGGAGAATGTTGTTGCAGATGCCTTGAGTAGGAGACCATGTGTCTTCTCCTTGGTACCTTTAAATGTCAATCTGAGGGATCATGTGTTGACACAACTCCTTGGAGATAGTTGGTATTTAAAGGTTACTTCAACCCTCCAGAGTGGGAGGAAATTAGATCCAAAGTATGAATGATATAGCCTGGAAGAAGATGGAATATTAAGATATTGAGGAAGAATGTACATCCCCAAAGGTGAACATATTCAAAGCATCATACTAAAGGAAGCCCATAGAGCACTTTATTTTGTGCATACATGTGTGAAGAAAATTTACACAGACATGAAGAAGCTTTTCTTCTGGGTAGGAATGAAGTGCGATGTAGTCCATTTCATCTCCAAGTGCCTAGAGTGTCAACAAGTGAAAGTCGACCACCATCACCCGACAGGTCTCCTACAACCTCATGAGGTTCCTATGTCCAAGTGGGAAGTCATTTCTATGGATTTTATTGTGGGGTTGTCACTCACATCCCATAGACACAATGTCATTCTTGTGATAGTTGATAAGTTGACCAAGAGTGCTCATTTTATTTCGGTTAGAGACACTTACGATGTGACTAATGTGGCATGTGTGTTTGTAAGTGAGGTCATCTGTTTGCATGAGATACCCAAGAAGATCATTTCATATAGCGACTCCATATTCACTTCAAGGTTTTGGAAAAGTTTGCAGTCAGCGTTGGGGACTCAGTTGAACTTAAGCATAGGTTATCATCCTGAAACAGATGGGAAAACTGAGAAAGTAAATTAGGTTATGGAGGAAATGCTTAGGATGTATGTTATGGATAATCAAACCCATTGGGAGAAGTACCTACCTTTGGTAGAGTTCGCCTACAATAACAATTTTCATATCTCCATTGGAATGCCACCCTACGAAGCTCTGTATGGAAGGCCATGCAAAACATCGTTGAGTTGGGAAATATTACAAGACCGAGTGATAGTTGGACCAAAATTGATTCAAGAGATGGAGAAATAAGTGATACAGATTAGTTAGAGACTAAAGGAAGCACATGATAGATAGAAACATTATATTGATGCACATAGGTCTGACTGAAGTTATAAAGTGGGAGATCAAGTTTTCATTCATATCAAACCCAATAAGAGTACCATTTGGTTCAGGAAGGGGACAAAGTTTTCACCTTGATTTATATGAACATTCAAAATCCAAGAGAAAATTGGACCCATTGCCTATCATCTCGTACTGCCACCCCACTTGAATAAAACTCATAATGTTTTTCATGTATTTGTTCTACATCATTATGTTGTTGACGAATCACATAAACTAAATTGGAAGGAATTGTAGATATCAGACACAGGAACCTTCACGGTAGAACCATTATGCATATTGGACCGTAGAGTCTAACAACTCAGGAACCGTCTGGTATACCAAGTTAATGTCCAGTGGGACAAGTATAGCCCAGGATCTGCTACTTGGGAGGATGTCGAGACATTATGATGGGATTATCCCTCACTTTTTTTGACTACCTCGAGAATATGTTTCTCGAAGGTTGGGTGTACGTAACGCCACCTTTTTACTTAGACAACTAGGGTTACCTGAGGCCTAATCACCTTTATTTTATATTCACTATGAAACTATTAATGATACACTAGAACTTTTAAGACCATATGAACCTATATGAATGTTTAAACATTATTTGAATGATCATGGATATGATGCGATCTATTATGTGAATCTAAATTCTATGAATGTTTAAACATTATTTGAATGATGATGGATATGATGCGATCTATTATGTGAATGTAAATTCTATGAATGTTTAAACTTTATTTGAATGATGATGGATATGATGCGATATATTATGTGAATATGAATTCTATGAATGTTTAAACATTATTTGAATAATGATGGATATGATGCAATCTATTTTGTGAATGTAAATTCTATAAATGTTTAACATTATTTGAATGATGATGGATATGATGCAATCTATTATGTGAATGAAAATTCTATGAACAATTAACGTTAATTGAATTATGGGGATATTATGCGATCTATTTATAACTTGAAAATTTTGACATTTAAAGTTGTTGGTATGTGGATATCGAATTGAGATTATGGTAGAATGAATTTACATGATGATAATGCATAGATATGTATGAGTTTGTGCTGTATACTAATCTGTAGGTCGATGGGCTATGAAATGGCCAAAGGATAATGGTAATAAAAGTGGATGTCATGAGCACCGACCGAGAAAAAATATGGTATGAATCCTTGTATGTGAAATTATGTTGGTTCGAATGCATTGCTATGACATGTGGACCAATGAAGGTTTTTTTGGTGGTGAGACTGCCTAAAACTGAATATATGATGAAAAAATTCCCAGCAACATAGTGCCACTATATATTCCATGGTAGGGTGTGGACCCTAGTCCTATTAGGAGGGGTGGAGGCATTTCCCACCGCGTATCCTCTGAAACCTTGATTCATGGGAGGACGGTGTTAGCTCACACTCCCCTAGATATGTGATGATGACTGTCAGTTTCCTGCTGGGGAAGATTGGTCAATATAGTGACACTTCCGCTTACGGGTTTTATTTGGAGTTAGGTCAATATAGTTGATGCTCCAAGATAGTCCAACAGAGGAAGGATAAGGATGGAATATGGAAGTAAGTTATTGATGAAGGATGAATAGAAATAGTTTAGAGGGTATGGGGAATTTCCTTATAGTGGAATTTATTGTTTTCTCTTCTGAAAAGAAAATATGTATATATATATATATATTCATAATTACTTAACTGAACTACAATTGTCTAAATGAACGTTGTTGAGCTAGATTATTGTAATTAAGGGATTTTGCAAACATTTAATTGGTTTATTGTCTTTTATAAAATTAATAGTCTTGTTGATTGGATTGGACACATACAAGAATTAATATAGGTGTGATAATTATTGTCATTAGTACATGAGAGAGACTTGTATGTGCTAGCTACACATGCATTTCTTGCACATGTACACTAGTATGTATGAGTTTTCTTTTGCTTAATTATTGATAATGTGATTTATTCGATATGAATGTATGAACCTTGTGTCATTTCCCTTGTTTTGTACATTACCCTAACTTCGGGACGAAGTTTCTTGAAGGGTGGGTGTATGTAACAACCCTAATTAATTCTTTAACTATCATGATTAATAAATATTAGTTTAATAAGTTATTAAAATAGATTTTTTTTGAAGACTTGTTTTATAATATAGTTGTTATTGGTAGATGGACCAATTTATGGTGGGGGGGGATAAGATGGTTGAGTTATTAATGAGGGGAAGGTGGTTGGATAATGGAGGAGAAGGAAGATAAGGCAGGGCATAGGACTTGGGAAGGGGATATTTTTAGTTGAGTAATATTTTCAATTTAGGAGAAGGTGGGGAATTTGGAGAGGAACAGGAAGGAGGATGATGTTTGGGGTTGCATTTGTTTTGCATCTGTTCTACATCTGTGTTGCTTACATTTTACTTGAGGTCTCTCACAGGGGCACGTGTTGTTGGGAATTTTGGGCTCGGGGGCCAAGAAACCATAAGGAATCTTGGGGCTAGGGAGACGGAGAGGTTGTTCCTAGCTGGATGGGGGGTTAATCAGTTTGGGTAGGATTAATCAACTTTAGTCCAACTTCAGTTCAACATCAGGTTGAGATTCAATTCAACATCATATTGAGGTAATTACATTTCATTATGTTCATTATTATATTGTTGTTTATGTTCATCATTATACTATTAAAATTGTCAATTATTTGTTGGAACATAATTTATTATGATGGTAAATAAATAAGTGATTAAGATAGAAGTAAATAAGATAGAAATTCTGTAATTATATTTATTTATTATGAGGCCTTGTATGCATAGGCCTTACACAAAATGACAACCTAACTCTTCTAGAACACCTCAAATCTCTTTTTCCCACTTCATAATTCATGTATTTCTTAGATTCTCTATAAATGTGAACATATATCCTCTATTTATAGTATTTATATCATCAATTTTAGGGATGACATATAAATATTGGCTGAGCTGACCTAAATTTTATAGTTGGGGTGTTGGATGAAAAAAATCATATTTCCTCATTTATAGGGATTTAGAGGGAATACCATATACCATTGGAAATGTATTGGAATAAGATTTCCAACCATATAAAAAATGCTCCCATTTAAGCTAGGTATATAGTTTAAAAATTCCTTCAAAGGTAGTGTATCCAAAATTAGCATCAAAAATCCAAAAAAAAAATTTCCAACTATCTCCATCTTCAAATATTTATATTGGACATCCATAGTCTCCCCCTATCTTTGACATCAATGAAAAAAATATTTCCAAGACATAAAAGTTATTACAAAGGTAAGAAAAAATAATTTTTTAACATAAATCAAGAACCCCAAAGTTCAAAAAACCTAACCCTAAGATGTGACGTGCCAAAATGTTTGTGGGCCCCATGGTGGTTAGTTGATATGTCAAATTCCCCCGGGGAAGAATGTTTTCATACAATATCCATTTAGAGTGATTAGTAGCTTGTTGGAAGATTTAAATAAGAAATTATATTTGTGCCAAGGATTGGGTATGTCAAATACAAACTCATGCCCTTGAAATCCCCAAAAAACATTATTTAGGGACTGAAAATGACCCTAGAAGTTTGGGACCCAAAAAATCATAAAAACATTTCCAAGATGGAGAACCATGATGAGTCATTGGAAGAGGTGGGTGGAACTAATATTGAATTGTATTAGTACTCCACCCTTAGGAATAAATGGTCACCATTGTGTCAATTAGTGCAATAGATGGCGAAAATTTTGTTGAATTGGAACCTTGATGAAGAAGTTATCCTACTTTGGTAACCCGATAAATATGTATGTTCCACCGATAGGTGACCTTAATCTTGGTGTATGTGATCTAATGTATTTTAGATTTCTCTATGTACCTATGATTGCATTATATAGGGGCCAAGTTCTCATACACCTCTAAGGTTTCCAATAGAGGTGGGAAATATCATCAAAGAAACTCTACATTAAATATTAGTGCATGTCCTCCACGAGGTTAGGGTACAAAGAGTTGGGTCTCGAGTTTGTTTCTCTTGAGGAAAAAAGTTGTTGCATGCCCAAGAAACCTTCCATGGAAGGAGAAAATAAATATGATGAGACAAGATATCCTTTCAAACTGTTACTTGTGGAAGACCTTGCGCAATAGAGGAACATGATGATGGATAGTTTTGTGCAAATCCTTCGATGAATACCAACAAGAAATGCATATTTCTCAAGCGTAGGGATCACCCCCTTCAAGGTACAAATCAACTTTGATATTCCTATATTTGAAGTTCAGATAGACACAAATTTTGTAAACAAATGGTTAAATGGTTAAATTTTGTAAACAAATGGTTAAATGGTTAAATTTTGTAAACAAATGGTTAAACAGTATTTTTCTATCCATAACATTTCCATTAGAGAAACGATTACATTTGCACTCATCTAAGTCATCCCCCATTTCAAAGATTGGTGGGAGAATTTCTATGAGAAAAATGAAATAGAGGAACCCTCATTATTTGTATTTGTACTCGCTTTGGAGTCCTTGAGAGATGATATTAAGGAACAATACTACCCCGTTGGAAGTTATGACGATCCATATACAAGATGGACCACACTGCGGTAGGAAAGTGATAAAAAATTTCCAGAGTTCACAAATTTCTTCCACTCCTTGGATGCCAAGATGGGTCTCAAAGATTTTGAGCGACATATGGTGCTCAAGTGTCATAGCGGTATGCATAGATACATCCATACAAAAAAATTTGTTTCTGGATATCTCATCCTTGGAAGAAACCTATCGATATGTCATCAAAATTGAGCAGAAGATTAAATAAAAGATTTAGAAGTTCGGGTCTCGGAACCCCTCATAGAAGAAGTAGAGCCAAGGAAGCCCCAAACAATAGAATAAAGGGAAGAAAAAATATGGAAGGCCTCAGGAAAACTAGTCTAAGCCGCAAAAAAATAAGGACAATGGAAAGACAAATAAACACACTGAAAAGTGGTGTGACTTCCATAAGAGCCCCTCGCATAACACTGTTGATTTCTGCTCAAAGAAGTAATTGGCGGATGAGGAGAAATCCTCTGAATTAGATGTGGGTTTTGACTCAGAGTAAGAACCATAAAAGGGGAGACATATTATTGATGCAGAACCCAGTGTCACCATTATTATCACCAAGATCCATCCTGGTGAACCAAATGATCCAGAGGAAGGAGAGTGCCTCTTTCATTCACAAATGTGGGTGAAGGGTACTCTGTTGATAGAGATAGATAGAATAAACTCATCTTAGTGGAGGTATTCAAGTGGATGGAGCTATCAATAATGTCACACATCTATCCATACACCATAAGGTGAATCCACCATGGAATCGATCTTCATGTCAACCAATAGTTTCAATTGTGCTATGACATCAAGCCCTTAAAAGATGAGGTATTTTGTAATGTATCTCCACTTGAAGTTTGTGACGTTCTTTTGGGATAAGCTTATTTATGGAAACATCATGCTATATATGAGTCTAAGCCTCACACTGTTATTATTACTGTGGACATGAAATTGTATAGGATACCAGAGGTAGTCCCACCGACTACCATTTCCTTGATCTCTGCCAAGCAATGGAGGAAGTTCATCTCTCAAACTGGGAAGTTTGTATTCTTCATGATTCTCTCTCAAAATGAGCCGAAGTTTGCAGCCACATCCATGGCCTCCCTGGTCGATCTCTCCATGCAACAAAAGCAAGTGGATAAGGTTGTGTGATATGGATTATTTTGAGCACGAAATGATAGTAGATATATAACAAAGAAATATATAGAGATATTGCAATAGAATCAATAATATAATAGAAATATATCATATATATAACAATAGGCACAAATATACAGTAATACACATTTTCTGTTAATGAGTGAAATGTACAGAACTATAAAAATACAAAGTGAATAAACTAGCTAGAATGGTGGTAGCTTATCTCTGAGAAGAGATGTGACGACTACGCTAATTCACAAGAATATGATGATGTTTAAAATGAGGCTCCAAAGTAATTTTTAACATAATGAAAATACAAATCCCTAACCCTAGAAGATGAAAGGCCAAATGGTTTGCAGGCCCCGATGGGGGTAGATGATATGTCAACTTCCCGAGAGCGTAACTTTTGCATACGATCTTCGTTTGGGATATTTGATACCCCATTATAATGGTCTATCTGAGAAGTACAAACTATAATAGTGATAAAGGTTTGACATTGCCAACCTGTGGCCCTACAAATTTCCAAAAAATGTATTTTACGGCCTCAAAATGACCCTAGAAATTTGGGACTCAAAAAACTAAAAAAAATGCCAAAATGGAAAAATGTTTGAGTCAATGGAATAGGTGGTTGGCCACCGATATTCATATGGATCAATCCTTCTTCATTAGGAATTAATTTTCTCCATTGTGTTGAGTTCTCGTGGGAGATGGGGAATCGTTTGTTGAATCTGAACTTTGGTAAGTTTCTTGCCTTGTTGGAAAAGCTGTGTTGCTTGGCTTGTGGAAGGATATCATGAACTTGATGTTGAAGGGATTGGATATTTTTAACCTTTCTGAATTCATGACATGATGGTATGCAGAAGGAATCTTTGTTCTTAGATTCAATCTTGTCGACCTAATTTTGTTAGATAGAAGGGGCTTGGACTGAGGCCGTAGTAGTCACAATTTCCTTCTATTCACCTTCTACCCAAATCATGAAGAAGCTAAACTTTGTCGTATTAGAGATTAATTTGTTGCACTATTTTGTCAAAACAATTGTTGGAACTACCTCAGGTATCCTATAGAGGTGATCCCCTAGAGTAACAATGAAACATTGGGGTCGAGACTCATAAACAATATGGTGATTCTACATATATGGTTGGCCCAAAAGAACATCATATAGATATAGTGGGGAAACATTGCACAATACCTCATCATTTAAGGGCTTGATGTTGTAGGATAGGAAACACTATTGGTTGAAAAGAAGATCTCATCCTTGGCGAAGCCAATCGATGTTATATGGCTACGGGTGTGGTGTTGTTGGAAATCCTAACTGTTTGATGACCTTTGTTGAGATGAGTTTAATTTCACTTTCACTATCAAAAATGAAATGCAATGAGGTCCCCTTTACCCACATTTGTTAATGGAAGAGGTGCTCCCCCTCTTTAGGATCTATTGGTTCTTCTGTTCGGATTGTTGTGGTTTCAACAATGGCAGTGGGGTATTCGTCAATGATCTGTCTCCTTCCATTATTTTCTGAATTAGATTATGAATCGGGGTTCCTTTCTTTTTCTTTGAACTCAACAACCAATGACTGTTTTGAGTGACATTCATCAGTGTTGTGTTAGGGGATTTTGTGGAAATCAGACCACTCTATAGTGTCTTTCTTTGTCTTTCTGTTACCATTATTTTCATGTGGCTTGGACTGGTTTTCTGAAAAATGGTTATTAGGGTCATCTTTACCATACTTTGGTTGTTGAGTATCTGTAGGCCCGAACTCCCATTTTTTATGGTGCTTAAATTTCTTCTCGATCTTGACATCATATCGATAAGTGACTCCAAAAACTCCATTTCGGTTTGGATGTACCTATGTAGAGGCATGTGGTATTTCATAACCAAATTCTGCTTAGAATATTTGATACCCAGTTTGGTGTGAAAGGTATGGAAGGTATTGGTGAACTCTGACACTTCTTGGCCCCTCTCTTGACATAGTGTGGTCCATCTCATGTACCATTCTTCATAGTTTCCAGCAGGGTAATATTGTTCCTTAACAACATCTATGAAATATTCCCAAGTGGATTCGACCTAAAACATTCCAGAATCCTCTATGGAAGTTTTCTCAAAGTAAGTTTGCCACCAATGTTTGACATGGGGGAGAGCCTTAAAGAGTTTGAAGGTGATATTTTCCCCATCAGAGAAAATGTGCAAAGAGAAATAACCTTCTAGCAGATTTAACCATTTTTCCAGAGCATTTGCATCTATCTGACCTTCAAATACAGGAATATAAAAATTAACTTGTACCTTGAAAGTTGTGGTTCCTCCAAATTGGTTCCTTTATGAAGATTCCTTTGTTGTTATAGGTAGGAATCAAAGGATTTGGGAAAAATTTTCCATCATTTCATCCCTTTATCACATGAGATCTTGCTCGAGCAACAAATTAATACAATCTTCTACTCTGTATTTTATATTTTCTTCCACCATGGAGGGTTTCTTGGGCATGTGAGAGATTTTCCTCGAGATATACAATCTTGAGACCTAACTTCCTATACTCGGAACTCATTAGGGACATGCAGTGAAAAAAAGGCCAAGAGCAACCTGCTCTGATACCACTGATCCAGATTATTTTGAGCATGAAATGAGAGAAGAGATATAAAAAAGAAATTTATAGAGATATTGCAAGAGAGTCAATAATATAACAAATATATGTCAGATATATAACAAGAGGCACATATATAGTAATACACAAATTATATTAATGAGCGAAATGTATAGAACTGTAAAAATACAAAGTGAATGAACTCACTAGAATGGTGGCAACTTATCTTTGAGAAGAGATGTGATGGCTATGCTCATTCACAAGAATATGATGATGTTTAAAATGAGGCTCCAAAATAATTTATAACATAATGAAAATATAAAACCCTAACCATGAAAGATGAAAGGCCAAAAGGTTTGCAGACCCCAATGGGGGTAGTTGATACGTCAACTTCACGAGGGCATAATGTTTGCATACGATCTTCATTTAGGGAATTTGATACCTCATAGGAAGTTTCTATCTAAAAAGAAAAAGTTCTTCCAAGGGTTATAGAATATTTTTGGCAACCCCTGGCCCCCCAAAAGTTAAAAAAAACATCGTTTAGGACCTCAAAATGACCCTGAAAGTTTGGGACTAGAGAAACTGTTAAAAAATGCCAAAATGGAAAACTATTCTTTGAGCCAATGGAATAGGTTGGTGGCCAATGATATCCATCTGGATCATCATGGAATAATATAAATAGATCTTCTCTATAGCCAATGGGGTACCTATACACTGTCAAGTCAAGCATTCAATCATTCTGACCCCCGATGCACTACTATCTAATGGGCCAATCTATCATAACTCTTTGTTAGAAAATGAGTATATAAAGAATGAGATTCAATAAATTCTCCAAAAGGGACAAATCCGACCCATATCATCACCATGTGGAAGCCCAATCGTGCTTGTGAGGAATAAATATAGGACATGGCGACTCTACATCGATTATTAGACACTAAATAAGATCACAGTCAGGAGCTAGTACCTGATTCCCAGAATAAATGATATCCTTGACCAACTCAAGGGGGGGAAATAATTTAGTAATATTGATATTAATTTTGGCTTCCATCAAGTCCCAATAGAGTAGACAAATGTATGGAAAACTATCTTCAAGTCTAAAGAAGTTCCTTTTGACTGGTTGGTCATGCCCTTTGGTTTGACAAATGCTCCAACAACTTTCATGAGGATGATGGATGACATCTTGTGGTCTTTCAACAATTATTTTGTGGTTGTGTATCTGGATGACATCCTCACCTACATCAAGAATTGGGTGAAACACTTGCAGCATATTCAGTAGGTTATGCACACTGTGCGACAACACAAGCTATATGCAAATTTGGAAAAATGATCCTTCAACATGGACAAGGTCCAGTACCTAGGCTAAATTGTTGATGAGCATGGGGTGCATGTGAGTCCATCCAAGATATAGGTCATTCATGTTTTCCCATCCCCAACCACACTCATTGAGCTTCAGATCGTTTTAGGCCTTGCCAATTTCTATTGTAGGTTTGTGCTAGGATTCCCCCATATTGCACAGACCCTCATCTAAATAACCAGAGGAGGTGGTAAGGAAAATTTTGTGTGGGGCCTGTCACAACAAAAAAAAATGATGATTTGAAGCAACACTTGAGCTCATCCCCAGTACTCTCATTACCCAACCTGCAACAACCCTTTGAGATCGAGACAGATGCTTCAGACTATGTTGTGGGAGCAGTTCTCACTCAGCATGGATACCCCGTGGTCTATCATAGTGAGACACTATCAGACATGATCCTTAAGTACCCTACTTATGAAAAATAAATGTAATCAATTGTGAAATCACGTCGCCAGTGGAGGCATTAAATTCTTGGGAAGGATACAGTCATCCAAACTGATCATAATTCATTGTAGTTCATGTAGACATAGGGAAAATTGTAGAATGATCGTCATCAAAAGTGGTCCACATACTTGTAACAGTTCCATATCAACATCAAGTATAAGACATGAAGCACCGACCATGTCGTTGATTTCCTCCACAACCCGTTAGCTGCAACATTCACCATGGTCTTAAACTCATGCTACCACAAGACCTATGGATGGCCCCAACTCTCTATAGAGATCCTGACTTGTCCTCCACCTACCATATGCTCGGAGCAAACACAACTTTCATTGATTTTCATCTTTAGGACAGGTTGTTGTTCCATATGGGAAATCTTTGTAGTCCATCAAGAGAGAAAGTGAACATGATCTAGGAATCCCACTAGAGTCGAGTGGCAAGACACTTTAGCATGGAAACAGTAGTGGCAATGTTGTAACAAAATTTCTGTTGGTCGAAACTTCGATAGGATGTCATCAAGTATATCAAGTTCTGCACTTCCTGTACCATTTCCAAACTGACCATTAAGAGAAAAGGCATGTACACCCCTCTTCCTACTCTTGAAAGGCCCTGGGAATCCATCTCAATGGACTACATGTTAGTCCTTTTGTCAACCAAGTGGGGAAATAATTGTATATTTGTGATTGTTGATCGCTTTTCTAAAATGGTGATTATGGTCGCTTGCAAGAAGAGCATCAAAATAGAGGCCACTACCAAGATATTCTTCGAATGAGTGTGGTTACATTTTGGGATACCAAAAACCATCATCTCATATTTGGATAGTTGGTTCCTCAACACATTTTGGTCGAGCCTTTGGTCACTTCTAGACACTAAGCTCACCAAATCCACTTCCTTCCATCCTGAGACGGATGGCCAAACCAAGGTCATCAACCAGATGATTGTGCATATCCTATGCATGTACAATTCCAAGAATCCCTGCAGATGGGATGAGCATCTTCCCTATTTTCAAAACAACTACAATAGAGCCATACATAGCTCAACTGGACACAACCAATTTTAGGTGGGGTTGGGATTTCAACCATTGGGTCTCATTGATGTTTCATGACCCCTTGAGACCACCTAGGAAGAGTCATTCCATGCTCAAATTGAAGCCAAAAAATCTATGCATTTCATTGAGTGGATCCAACACATTCTCTAATAGGTTCAATATATTTTGTAGAATTCCAATGCCATGTACACGTAGCACCATGATAAAGACCAGGTGTCGCACAAGTTTTACGCGGGAGATAAATTTTTGTTGCACTTGTAGACATAACTCCTTATAGGATGCCATCAAAATATTCTTCCACTCCATTATGGACCTTATACCATCACCAAGGCTATGAGTCACAATTCTTTTGAGCTCAACATTTCTCCCTTCCTTGTCTTGCACCCAGTGTTTAATGTGGACCTCCTTCGGCCATACTTTCCACCATTATTGGACAACTTAGAGGGAGAGGAAAAATTGAAACCAATAGATCTCAACCTTGAATTCATGGAACAAGAATCCACTGATTATATCATGCACACATAGGTGTTGTAGGAAAATCTCCCCACGGACAGGTAGATTTCCTCTTGAGAGCTAGACCCTTAACTCTAAGATAGAAGGTGATTAACATGGACATTGACTTCCTTTTAGATCTAATCGAGCTTATTAACAAAAGAGAAGGAGGAAGGCATGTACCTTATGAATGTCATTTGTCCCTGCAAGGTCCAGGATGAGCTTCGATCTTGAGCTCCTTGGTAGGTCCTACAAGACAAACAAAAGTACAAAAGACTTCCTACTCTACTGAGATTAGATAAAACATAGATCCATCTAATGCAGACAAACTTATATGGAACAAGTACAAGTTTTAAAGAAACAGGACAAGCATTGATTGTATTAATGAGAACAACAATGAAGAACACTTACAACCATAGATGTGAGTGAAACATCTTCATCAAGCTCTCTTTGTCCAAACCCTTGCTTAAACAGTCCACACATAGAATGTTGGTGTTCCAAATGACATCTTCCTCATGAGATAATAAGTTAGATGCTTCACAATACTTTCTCCTAACTTCTCATGAGATCATAAGTTTGGTATCTCTGAACTCCTCTATCTCCCCTCCTCCATGGAAATCCCTCATTATATAGGATTTGGAGGCTTAACCACCATGGATAGGATCTCTCATCAGATCTAGTAAGAAAGGGATCTCTAAGATATTTAGGGAGAAAATATATCGTAAGGATTTGGGGGAGGAAATATATCTCAAGGATTTTCAGGAGGAAATATTTCAAACATCCATGAGATCCTCCACCTTCCCTAAAAAATATGAAACCAAATGTGAGGTGGATTCTCACACTTAATTAATTTATTTTCCATGAATATTAATAATAATTCATGTGCACTTCATTCTCACACTTAATCAATTTCTTTTCCATGAATATT
>JZKD02S1927385.1:326985-344802 GCA_000966675.3 Picea glauca | reverse complement strand
GTACAAGATGATTCAAAATGAAAATGTCTCCTTGGTATATATAGGAGACTAGGAGGTTTAATGGCCTAAAGCCGACATAAATAAAATAACATTACTAATATAAATTACAACTAATTTCCTAAAGACAACATAAATAAAATAACATTGATAATCTAATATGCCCCAATTAAGTGGTAATGAGCCAATATTAGGGCTTAACAAGATCTTTGGATATGATTATGAGATCATCTACAAGAAGGGAAAAGACAATGTGGTGGTGGATGCATTGTCCTGAAAATATGAAGACGAAGGATCCATTTTTTCTCTTTCTTTCATTATACCAGATTGGCTCCAAGCTATGTGCCAGGAATGCCTACAAGATCCCAAAAGTTCTCATCTAATCCAGCAATTGCAGACCAATGCTCCAGCTTCTCCAGGGTACTCTTGGATCTAGGACGAGCTTCGATACAAAGGTCGTTTGTATTTAAGGAAACAATCAAAGCATAAATCCACGGAACTTTATGAGCTTCATGCTACACCCATAGCAGGGCACTCCGAGTTCACCAAAACCTATGACAGGGTCAAACATTCTTTTTTCTGAGATGGTATGAAATAATACATCCGTAGTTTTGTCACTAAATGTGAGGTTTGTCAACACAACAAGGGAGAAACAGTCAAATCTCTAGGCACACTACAACTGCTTCTGATTCCACCTGCTATTTTGAAGGATATCTCTATGGACTTTAGTACCAACTTACCCAAATCAGGAAATAAATCAGTCATAATGGTGGTTGTGGATCCCCTTTCCAAGTATGCTCATTTCTGCGCTCTTCAACACTTATTTACTGCATCCATGGTGGCTCAAATTTTCATGGACCGGGTCTTCAAGCTTCATGGCATGAAACCCTCTATTGTTTCTGATCGTGACCCAACTTTCACAAGCAATTTTTGGCAAGAACTATTTAAGCTACAGGGCACCCAATTGCATCTTAGCACAACTTATCATCCCCAGACTGATGGTCAAACGAAAGTTGTCAATAAGTGTTTGGAAACATATCTGAGGTGTTTTTCCTCTAAAAAGCAAAATCAGTGGGCTCAATGGTTACCCCTATTTGAATGGTGGTACAACACTTCCTACCATACAGATACATGCATGAATCCTTTTGAAGTGGTATATGGACAGAAGCCACCTTCAGTTCTCTCATACTTACCAAGTACCTCGAAGGTCTAGGCGGTTTACCAAACACTTACAGTTCGAGAGGATATTCTGCATACCCTTAAAGAGAACTTGGTCATGGCACAAAATCACATGAAGAAACAAGCAGATCAAGGTCACTCTGAACGTCAATTTGTAGAAGGGGATCAGGTGTTTCTGTGACTGCAACCACACAAGAAAAATTCCCTCAAGGCCGAGCATTGTCAAAAGATAACACCAAATTTTTTTGGTACTTATATAGTTCTAAAGAATGTGGGACAAGTCTCCTATCAGTTAGCTCTACCCACTCAGTCAAAGCTACATCCTGTTTTTCATGTTTCATGCTTAAAGAAGGTGATTGGAACTAGGTGTCAAATTCAAACCAACCTTCCTGAGTTAGCTAAAGAAGGATCCATTTGGCTATAACTAGAAGCATCTTTGGACCAATGTGAGAATCACCTGTGTCAGAGAACCATCAAGGAAGTGCTAGTCTAGTGGAAAGATACAACTCCAACAGTTGACACTTGGGAACCAGCTACCATTCTGTAGCAGTTTCCACATCTCAAGCCTTGAGGACAAGGCCTTTTTTAAGTGGGCGGACATGTTAGGGTCCTAACCCACACATAGGTAGATCAATATATTTGGATGTAATAAAGGTCAATATTTATAAGGCCTTTTAATAAAATAGAATAAGGCGGAGGTAAGAAGACCTAATAGAATCTTTCACTTCTAGAAGGATCTTCCTCCAGATGCTTCTCTTGATAGACATATTTAGTATAAATAAGGGTCGAGGGTATGAAAACCCTATCTTGGATATTATTGTAACAAAGCACTGCTCGACTGGAGGTTTCCCCCTCGAAGAGGCCCATGAAAATTTCTTTCTGAATCAAAGTTCTATTTATGTTGTTATTCTTATATCATTTCTGTGTTATTGTGGAGATTATGTTGGTTATATTACTGTTATTCTGCCATTTCTAGCATTTTATTTCTGTTCCGCATACTTTTTATATTTGGTATATTATAGATCCACAGGATCACAATTTTATGTGTGAAGGGTCTTGACCCTCAACAGTTGTATCGAGGGAAGGCCTCAAACCGTTCCCTGGTGTAGCACATCAAGGAAGCTTACGAAGAGATAGAAAAAGGAAAGCGAGGTTACAAGGTATCCTTTATACAGGATGACGTAGTGCACCTTTCACATTTGTTGCATTGGATGAGGTTACAAGGTATCCTTTATACAATATCTCATTTTTCACTTGGAAAATGGCTGAAGGAGCCATTTTTCTAGAGATTGAACCCTTGAATCCATTGCTCGCTCGGTTTTCCACCCTATGGTACACCAACAACATGAAAAAGCAATGGAAGTCCACTGTCTTGTTTCATGGATACTACCAACAGTTGAAGGTCACCATCGAATCATTTCCATGCATGACACTACGCACCTTGCACCATTACTGAACCATAGCAAAGTTTCGTGTTGATCCTCATTTTATCTACATCACCGCGTGAAGAGATGAACACCAGGAAGAATTGCAGTCATACTACAAACTGACAGATGAAGATATTGAGAAAATTACAAAGGAGTGGTTGGAGGAATTTCTTGTACATGTCACTGATGTAGAATTATCCAACATTGACACCATAGGAAGGCCCATAGTTACCTGAGTTGAACATGTTGAACATTCTAGTGGGGCGAAGAAGAATAAAAAGAAGGATGAAGTGCAGGACATAGAGAGTGATGAAGAGGAAAACACTTCTGAAGATAATGGGTCTGGCTCGCTAGGAGGAGGAGAAGACAAAGCATAAGGAAAGGGAGGAGCATATGAAAAAGAAGAAGAGAAAGGAGGAGGTGAAGCTACACCGCTTGAAGATCCCCCTACTGGTATGGTAAGATCATAAATGAGGAAGGTTTCTTTGAAGAAACCTTTAGCCAGGAAGAAGACACACACTAATAAGCCCCAGTTGGAAGCAACTCTCAGTGAGGATGACATAAGTATGGTCTGCAGAACTATGGAGGACACTTTCAAAGACTGCAGAGATACAGAGAGAAGAAGGAGGAGATATAAAGAAGGATTGAGAGGGAATTGAAGGAAGTGAAACAAGTTTTTTTCTTGGTCCATGCAGTACCTACTACGTCGTCTGCACATTCCTCATCACAGACTGTAGAATTGGGGGATGAACCATATCAATTGAGAAGGATTGTGGATGCAACATAAGCCTGGTTCTAGAGAGTGTAGGAATAGAAGGAGAAGGCTACATAAGCCTTGAAAAAGGATAAAGATGAAGTATTAATACAATTACAAGTAGTGCAGGACAATGTAGCTTCCCATGAAAGAGAGAAAGAAGAGCTTTAGGTGAAGCTTCAGGAGGAAAAATCCCAGCTATAGAGGGAAAAGGAGAAGTTGTTCATAGAGCAGGCCATGGTCAAATAAGTGGTGGGTAAATTATGTCTCTTTGTGTTAGGCTTGGCACAGGAGGAGCAAGAGTCGGTCGAAGCTCAAGTAGTGAAGCTCGCAGAGATCATCCAGCAGCTTCAGGATATGATAATAGAATTGGGGGCCCAAATAGTACCTAGCACCCTGCAAGAGGTGCATGACCAGATGGAGGACACTGCCAAAAAAATAGTAGCAGTAATAAGAGCCCTCGCCTCAGAATGTAAACAATTAAGTGATAAAAATGCCCAGAAATATGACCTTGCCAAGGATCCAGAGCTAAGGAAGCTATACGTGCAGTTACAGGAGGTGCAACAATAAGCATTTTTATTGCAGACGCAGATGTATCTTCTCACTGTAGTGGAAAGAATGTAGAGATACGAGGAGTAGCGCACAATACAACATCACATCACTTCCCTCCAGGGTAAGGTAATGGAATTAATACAAAAGCTACAACCTGTGTAGGATGAATCTTACAAGGTGTTCGAGGAGATTAATGGACAAGGCTCACAACTAGATCAAGTCATCGCATCAGTAAAACAGTGCCTAGAAGGGCTTGTTACAGAGAAGAAATTCCAGGAGCTCATTGAGCAAGAGGATTAGGTGAGGAAACAAGTCGAGGTAGCTCGAGTTAAGCTCGATTCTTTCAAAGTAGAATTTTCCACACCTGAGTGACTCGAGACGAGTCATTTCTGAATGTTGGGGGCCTGTTGGCCCTCGACCAAGTTTTGGGGAAATTTTGGTCATCTTTGACCCATGTTTGGACGTTGACACATTGGTCAAAGAAGTAGTGCCCATGCAGAGATAAGATCATGGATCTCACCGACTTTGAGGGTTATGTGGACCCAATAAAGGGTCCTCTAGGTTTTTGTAATGGGTTTACGGGATGTCGTCCCATGGGGTTTTCCCATGTTTAGGCCTTATTGTAAGGGTTTGTATAATATAAATAAAGAATACTATATTGTAAAAGTAGCTAGAGAAGTCAATGTATTTCTATGTGAACAAAGTTTCTTTGTGCAAAGGCATGTATGTGTGTGACTATGATTTTGTAGAAGGTGCAAATGTTGTGATCTAGCTATGTTCATTTGGCCTAGTTTTCAAAAGAGGATCTAGTGCGCAGTTCCCAGATCTCCTGTCTGGTGTGAATATTTAATCTGTGGCTTAGTGCACAGTAGTGAATGAATGTAATATTCTGGCAAATAATAAAGAGGCGAAGTGGTTTTTGGACGTAGCCCCACCTTGGGGTGAACCACGTATATCTGGAGTCTCATGGTTTTCTTTGTGCAATGTTATCTATGTTATGTTTTTCATAGTGGTTATATTAGAATGTGTAATGGATATGTATATGTTTCTTAAATTCTTTGCTTATGTTAAAATGCTAGATTTGACTCATAGTGCTAAGTGCTAAGTGTTTAAGGTGCACAATCTTTTGTTGTTACTACACTAGATCTATCTTTGGTTATGTTTTGCAATGGTAACAGGGTTAAAAAACTAATGCATGTCACCTCCTAAGAGTTAACATAATATTCTACAAAGTCTTATTATGATAGATATGTGTCCCATCTTGGTTATAGACACATGCGTCCTGTAACCCCTCTTGCTTCTACCTCGGGTAAGAATTTGCCTGCTTCACAGGTGTTGCTAAAAGGGTCGGTACTCAGTGTTTATTTAGTGTGATGTAAAGCGTTGAACCCTGGGTATATCCCTATGACAACATCAAAACATGGTATTTTCCACATCAAAGTGTCCTACCACCTGAATGTAATGATATTACCAAATCATCTTCAAATTCTTTCTTAAACGAACATAGCGATGGACCAAATGACATAATAGTCCATCCTACAGATGAAAATTGGAAACTGGTGTGTGTATTCCAAGATTTTGATATGTGGCACCGAAGTCAATATCACTGTGATATATTTGGGACCATCCAGAGGTCTCATTGCCACAAGGTTTTATCATTATGGTTAGTAGTACAACTAGAGGTCAAATGAGGTAGTCAGAAAATCAATTGTTGCTTCCGTTTTTGTGTTTAATTTTTAGGTGGAATTTTTGTAGGTAGGTGGAACACTTTTGGTGGTGGTCATTTTTTAATTTTCCCTGCGTTTGCATCAATTACAAGGTCTTCTAATCATTGTGTATGATGGTCTCCTTTGTGACAATGTAGTGCTTCTGTTGGTGGAAAGATAATACATTGGATTAAATCTCCTTATCATATGTGTGGTACTTGTGAAATGAATTTGAGAGTGTATCACCATGGTAGGCCAATAGATGGCCATGCTAAGTGAGGAATATGTTCACTGCATAGTCCAAAGAATCTATGTCAATATCAAAGGATTGTTTCATATCTAACAACATGAGTACAGTAGATAAAAATAAGTTGTGTTTCAGATCCTCAAATTATTTTTGTTGTGACTCTAACCAAAAAAAGTTGTCTCTAGATCCACCCTTGGTGATTTGGTTGAGGTGCCAAGAAATATGAGAGAACCCAAACATGAACCTGCAAAAGAGGTTGGAAAGGCCCAATAAACTATGGATCTTGTCTAGATTCATTGGGGTTGTCTAGTCACAAATGACTCAGATCTTGGTTGGATCCTCATGAACACCATGTTCATCAATGATGTACCCCATATATTGGATGTTAAGCATGTAAAATGAGAATTTTATTATATTAGCATATAAATTCTCTTATCATAGAGTGTTGAGGACCTATTAAATTTGTTTCAAATGTTCTACACAAGTTTTAATTAATATGAGGATGTCATCCATATATACAACCACAAAGGAATTGGTGAATGGCTGCAGTATGTCATCCATCATCCTCATGAAATTTGTTGGAGAATTAGTCGAGTTAAAAGGCATGACCAACCACTCAAAAAGTACTTCTTTCATACATTGGTTTTCTTACTTGGTACCTAATGGTATCCAGACTTCAAATCAATCATCATACAATAATTTACATTCATGAGTTGGTCAAGAAGGTTGTTTAATATAGGGAATGGGATACAAGTTCGAGACAGTGATTTTCTTTAGAGATCTGTAATCAACCCAAAGTCACCATGTCCCATCTTTCCTTCAAAAAAACATAAATGAGTTGTTCCAAGTTCAAGAGCATGGTCAATTGTGCACCTTTTGGATTAACTCTTGAATATGGAATTTTATTTCTTCATTTTCCATGATAGAATGCTTGTATACCACGACATTGAGTAAGGTCTCACCAACTATCAAATTAATTTAATGCTTGACCTGGTAGTGTAGAGGTTCCCTGGTAGGTTAGGCAAAGATATTTGTGTATGCTTCCATTAATTTGTCCATCTTTTTTTTCTATCTAGCAAGACCTTGTCCATTAGTTGTTGTTGTCATGGTGATATTATATTCACCTTTACTGTGAACCATGAAGGGGAAAATGTTTGCAATTTTGTATATTACCATCTTACATTTCTTGGTTGTGATCAAAGAGACTACGACAATTGGAATGACATGTGGTATCCTATGGATATTTCTTCCAAAAGTAATAATGAAACTAGATGTTTGAGTGGAAGAGGCACTAACCTTCCTCCATCTCTTCTGTTTGGAACTTTGTGTTAGTGATGATGACATTGGGTTCTACATCAATGATACAATTCCCCTTTCATATCCTTGAATCAATGTTAGAACTAGGGTCTGACACAGAGTCTTTTAGTTCATCCACCATTTATTTCTTTGATCAAAATTCATCAATGTTGTGTTGGGGATTTTGTGGCACTTACACCATTTCCTAGTGTCCTTCATACTCTAATTACCTTTCTTTGATTCTACCTAGGGTTGGTTATCCCAAGGTTGCTTATCCTTTCTTTTTCCTTTGTTTTGTAAGTCATGGTTTCCCTTTCCATTGTTCTATTGTGATATATTTGTAGACCAAAACTCTCGCTTATTCGTATTCTTAAATTTTTTCTCGATTTTGAGTAGATGTACCTATGTAGGAGACTAAAATATTTCAAAACGAGGTTCTTCTCAAAGTCTCTAATACCCAAATTTGTATGAAAAGTATTGAACTGTTAGTGTATTCTAGCATGATTTGGTCCCCCTCTTGATTCAGATTTTTCAATATCATGTATTGGTCATCATAGTTTCCAATGGGGTAGTATTGCTCCTTGAGGGCATCAACAAAATTTTGCCTAGTGGGTTTAGGCCTAAACATTTTGGGCTCCTTTGGATCATTTTTCTCACAATAAGTATCCCACTAATACTTGACATGGGAACAAACTTAAGGATCACAAAGGTGATATTATCCTTATTTGAAAATTTAGGAACAAAGAAAGAACCCTCTAGAGAAATTCACCATTTCTCCAAGGAATTAACATCTACCGGACCTTAAAATAAAGGGATATAAAATTTAACTTGTACCTTGAAGGGCGTTGTACCTCCGAAGCGACTACTTTTGGAAGGTGCCTCTATTTTTTTCGATAGCCATTGAAGGATTTGGGTGAAGTTTTCCATCATCTCATTCCTCTATCATGCGAGGGATTCTTTGAGAAACATATTGAAAGGATAACCTACTATGTGATCTATAATTTCCTCCTCCATGGGAGGATTCTTGTGTTGGAGAGAGTGGTTATCCCCAAGTGAAACAATATATTTCAATAGAAACAAATAATATTTTAACTTTTACATGGTTTAGCATACTTGTTGACTCTACCAAAATGGATTGATGCTTCACTTCATGGTTATTAACAGTTGCATAGATATGGTAGTTATGTCCTACCTTTACCATTGACGCCTTCCCTTCTTTGTGAATATATTTGATTGTGACTTTGGGCAATCACATTGGTCATGAGGCCCCCCACACCCATAAAAAGTAATTTGGGGTGGAATCTGCAAAAGAATGAGACATACTTGAATGTTTCCATGAACCTTATGTCATACTCCTCCAGTGCTCGGTTTCCCTAAACCAAAGCATAAAAGGATCCTACTTGTTGTTATTTATAGTACATAGGCAAGCAATTTCTTCTAAACCTTTCCTCTAGTAACTTCCATGAGATGGTGTCTATAGTGAGGGGTAATTGTCTTTCCATGTTTCCATGCAAATTTAGGGCACAATATTGAAGAAAAAATATGGATACATTTGTTTTCAAGGTGAGAATAATTTATTAGTGAAAATCACCTTGCCATGCCCTCTAACCATGCCTCTACATGTTCCCCTAGGTAGCCCCCAGAAAGCTCCAGGAGATTGATTTTTTAAATCTCTCTTGTAATGTCCTAAAGAGGAGGAATTTATTATGAGTTCCCTCACCCTTATTGGTTACCCACCCCATATGGAGGGGAATCTAGTTCCACATCTACTACTTGGTTCCTTTTCAACGTCTCATTTATTGTCTCCAAAGAGTGAAATATGAGATTTTTCTCAAGTGAAGCTGGAAATAGTTCAAGCATAAATGGTTCTTGCGATGGATTTCCATGGCCATGATTGTATTGTTTCCTAACCATCTTGAATATATGATTTTTCATCACCAATGAAGTTTCATTATTAAGGGTTAAGGCATTGAAGGTTCAATTTATACACACAGATATGTATGTGTAGGTGTAAGTTTCATTTATATTTTCTTGTAATGAACACTAATCACTTATGGAAAATTTGATATAGGTTAGGGGGTCAAATAAGAATTTAATCATGATAATTTACAATAGGTACCCCACATTCTCCTTTTCTATATCAATGTTGTTGTTTTTACCTACTAATTACCCTAAAATTTATTATTATCTATTGTAAATGATCCCAAAGGATTTGTCTTTGTCATGGGGTTAGGTCTTTTTTGTATATGTGTATAAGAATTGGTTTAGTGTGGCATAATGCAATGGTTAGGTTTATCACATTATCAACGCCCATAGCATAAACCCCCTCCTTTATTACAAAATATATAAAACACATTGTAAATATATTTATACTTTATTATTTATTTATTTTTATCTAAATGTTTTAAAACTTATTAATTAATTAATTAACTAATTATCTAATAGAAAAATAGGTTTTTAAACTAAAAAAATACATGCTCATATTTCTATTATATACATAAAAAGGTTGGTGTTCATGGGGTTTCATACCCATGGTTCAGTAAGCTTGAACAACAATTAACCCATAGACATAAACATATTCAATCTTCAAGGATTGAAGAAGGTCTCACCTAAGACATCATGAGAATCATAAAGACCATAGGTTGCATGTAGCTTGTAAAGGAAAAGGACATATAAAAGAACATTCATTGTAATACCCTAGTTTTGAATCCTTAGATTAATAATGTGTTTTTGTCTATTTGACGCACACCACCGACCCCCTGGTCGAGATCCACACAAGATGGTTCTAAATTCTTCTCGAGCTGAAGAAACTCCCTCAGATCCCTATTAGAACCTCACGAATCCGATCCATAGGTCCTTCGTGAAAACCCACCCTACACAACTTAACATCAGGCGCGAGCCTTACGTCTCCATGCGACCACAACCGGGCCTTAGTGCAAGTGCCTTTTGTGACTCGCGATCTCGCGAGTTCGTGAGTCAAAGACCGGGTATGGCTCCTTCCTCACTAGCACCTCTACAAATGATCATTGGCTAGGGCCTAACCCTAGGACCCCTCGCAACTCGCAACTTCGCCAGTTGGAGTGTTGAGCCCTTGTGCTCCTCCTTTGCGAATCCTCAAAGCACGATAAGTTAGCAATGGGTTGACCCCTTCCAAGGTGATGCGTGTACGCCACCTGTCGTCTACTTATGCCTTTTATGTGCGTTGTGTGTTTGTGCCACCTGTCAATCATGCGGTCCCCACCTAACGGATGTGCCACATGTTCGCACGAGCCCTTGGTGCTTGGCACTATGTGACTTTAGCAATCAAGGTGAAACTTTTTTAGCCTTAAAAACCTCGATACACGATGTAGCGAGGCGCCAAATCTCATGGCTCTCCTTCCTCCTCGATCAATGATTCAGGTTGAATCACGATCTCGCGACTCGAGGTTTGAAGTGAAAATAACTCTGCCTCCCCGCTCGTGATACCTGATTTCATGAAATGATCCAGATCTCTACCACCTGTCCTCAAAAATGGATGGTCTTGATGCTTTTAGGACTTAACAAGTCCTCTTCCTTTTGTTGTTATGAGGTTTAAACGTTGCGCACCTTTTATGGATCCGATGGCTCACGACAACTCAACACTTCTCCCTCGAAGTTTTTGTCATATGTTATACCCTTTTGTGTGGCTTCCCAGGGATTAAGCCACTCGCACCTTCGACCGGATCTGATAGCTATCGATCCTTTGCACAAGATATAATGACCCAAATCTCTTTCTCTCCAACTGATTTAATGACAGCTATGCTCTCTCTAGAGATTGATAACTTATTCCTTCCCCTTCAAATATTTCCAAAGTTTCAGAGGGCTTGACCTTCGCTTCCCCTACGAGCTCAATTCCTTTGGATCTCGCCTGCATTCTAGGAATGCGGTCCCTCCTGATATTTGTCGACTGTGAAACCCTGAAGGGTTCCTCGGCTTCCTGCTCCACTTTGTTGTTACTCTGTGAACAACAACACTATCCTTCCTGAGCTTCAGAACTTGAACCTCTAAGGAACTCATCCCTTGCCTTCTCCTTCAAATGGAGATTGGTGTCCTCTTGGAAACCTCTTTCTCAAGCACTCCTTTCTGAACAAACAGAGTATTGATCAACTCTATGAGTGTCTTTCTCCTTGACACTTTCCCTATTTCAAAACTTGAAAGAGTTCCTTATATGCACACTTGCACCAACTCAATGCCCTCTTGGCAGAGTCTCGCAGAATCCTCAGTGAATCTGTCTTCTTACCAAACTCAAAATAGATTTATCCTCAATGCATCCTCTGCATTTTCGCAATGCCCTCTTGGCAGAGTCTTGTTGAATTCTCTGAAATTTTATCTTCCCTCTCTATTCTCTCCTCTGCACTGTTTCTCCTTCACGGTGTTTAGAAACCTTGAGACATCCTCCTTGAGTCAATGACTTCCTCTGGTGCACCCTCTCGGCATGTCTTTGTCTAAATTCCGCAGAATTCAGAAGTGCACTCTATGCACTGGCTGACAGAACTCACAGTGTTCTGTCATGCAAGCTCTTGCATGAAGCCACAAAGAACTAGACATAAAATCAATGAACCCATAGATAGCAATTTCTATCTGTAACCTGCAAATGTGTACAAACATACATCTATAGCATATCATAAGCACATAAATACATTCATCAACATACACAGAATAACATGTAGGAAAAATTGCTCTATGTTTGTATTAATATGAAATGTCTCTTTATAATGTGAGCTCAGACTGCAATAGATTCACGGCTTCTTCTCTTCTCCCTATCTTCTCCATTCTTCTCTACTTTCTCTATTGACTTACTACCTACATATACAAAGGATATTTTTACAAAAGGGGGCTCCTCGAGCTCTTCCCTCCATCTCACCAACTCTCAATAATTTACATTCAATTAAATAGAATGGCTATCTAGTCCGAATCAGATCTAGATATTATCCTTACAACCATTTAAGGAAACCTTTATCTAAATCCTGCACACATGCATGGCTTTGTCTCTTCAGCCTTACAAACATTTAATAAAAAATTTCAAAATTTGAAAATGAGAGGGCTTCGCCTCTCTCCTTCCATTGATTGCGTGCTTGATGTGCTGGTTGGCTGGCGCTTGATGACGTTGGAGTGATGCTCCTACATCATACTGCTTAGTTGCAAAAATCATGAGCTCCTACTCATGAGCTTCCCAACACCACTGTTGAAATCCACCTGATCCCAAACAATTCTATGAAGTTTTCCATCTACTCCATTGATTCGTTGTTGTTGTTGCATCTATTTCCTTGCTGCTATGGCAGGTCCTCTTCTGCTCAACTCCTCCTCACTGACAATTTCTGCTGTAGATATCGACATTAGCCTTCTAATTCCCTCAATTACCTCATCCAGATGATCTAGTGGTTGGCTCTCTTTATGCAGTCTCCTTGACTATACTTCTTCATCCTTATCAGTGGGCAAATCAACTAGATCCCCCATGCTATTTTCTTCCTCTATGGCCTTAGCTTACCACTTTGCTGCAAAATTCAATTATGTATTCTTATCATTGAGTCTCTTCTCAGCTTCCCCTTCTGACATCTTGATTGTCAGATCTCCTACTAGCACATCTCCATCTTCCTCCAGCTGCTTCCTAGACTGGAATTTTGTTTCATCTCCTATTGCATGCCTCAACACTACAGTCGTCATCTGCTCATCTCCCTGGCTGAAATTTCTGAGCGATTCTTCGGAATGCTCCTCTGCTAACATCTGCATGATTGTCTGCTCATGGCAGTCATCTACTAGCTCTGGATGGTTAAACCAATCCTCCATCATCTCCAACTCTATCTCCCATGGAGTGAACATCTTATTTGCATGCTCTTCTTCTGTTGGGGTATCTCCTGATGTCTACCCCAATTCTTCTTTCTCTTTGATAGTCTATGTTGGTTGTCCTTCTGTTGTTGTACCCACAACATCTTCCCTAGCCTCATCTTGGATGCTTGGTAGGAATATCCAAATTCCTCCAATGATCAAAAGATTCCTTTGATCCTTCTCTATCAACTCCTGTCACTGATCTGAACTCACCTATGAGTTCATGACACTGTTAAGAAATCCCCTCTTCTCTCCCTTGGCCACCTGAAAATATGGGATTTCTTCTCTGCCATCTTGGAAATATAAGAGATCCCCTAGTGATCCCATCTCATTTCCCACCTGGAAACTTGAAAGTTCCTTGCTGCTCACCTGGAAGTCTCTGAGATCGTCCAATGATCCCATCTCATTGCCCATCTGGCAATCTAAACTTTCTTCACTACATTCCTAGTAGTTCACGAGATCTTCTAGTGATCTCTTCTCATTCTCAATGTCACTGAGATTTCTCCCAGTCTCTGGTTCACAAGTGTGAACCACTCCTTATCTGTCATCGAGGCTTCTAATATGCCTCATTCATTCCTTCAGCAGTCTTCGCTACCTTCAGGCCAATAAATATTGAACTGGCAACTTTACCCTTCTCTTAATGGGCCATTCATATACCCAATGCAGCTTTGCATCCTACTACATCCACAGTGCAAGCTCTTCCATTATTGTCCTTATCTCAGCGAGCTCTTTATCCATTTCATATTTTCTCTGCTGCAGTAGATGGTTCTTCTTTCCACCACGTCCATGGCCTTCAGTAGCCATCTTCTTGTTCCTGTCTACCATCCTCGAAAACTTGTTGCTATCACTTTGAAACCGTGAGTGCTTCCAGCCTTTCCTACAATCCACCTGACTGTACCATCTAACTGTTGTATCCCACAAAAAACTTCACCTTTTACCTGTCTCCTACAGGCTCTTCTTCACCTCGCTTCCTGTTCCTATAGTATACTGTCGGAAACAAGCTATGATACCAACTTGACACAGACCAACGACCCCCTGGACGAGATCCGCATAGGATCATTCTAAATTCTCCTCGAGCCGAAGCGGCTCCCTTGGATCCCTATTGGAACCTCACAAATTTGATCCATAGGTCCTTCATGAAAACCTGCCCTGCGCAACTTAACACCAGGCGCAAGCCTTAAGTCTCCATGTGACCACAACTGGACCTTAGCGCACACGCCTTTCATGACTCGCGATCTCGCAAGTTCATGAGTCGAAGACCCTCAACTCCAAACCTCCGATACACAAGATGTGATACGGGTATGGATCCTTCCTCGCTAGCACCTCTACAAGCGACCGCCAGCTAGGGCCTAACCCTAGCACCCCTTGCAACTCACAACTTCACCAATTGGAGTGTTGAGCCCTCGTTCTCCTCCTTTGTGAATCCCTAAAGCATGATAAGTCAGTGATGGGTTGAGCCCCTCCAAGGTGATGCATGTACGCCACCTATCACCTACTTCTGCCTTTTCTATGTGTTGTGTGTTTGGGCCACCTGTCAATCACGTGGTCCCCACCTAACGGATGTGCCATGTGTTCGTACGAGCCCTCGACGCTCGACACTTCATGACTTTATCAATCAAGGTGAAACTCCTTCACCCTCCGAAACCCCGATACATGATGTAGCGAGGCGCCAAATCTCACAGCTCTCCTTCCTCCGATCAATGGTTCAGGTTGAATCGCGATCTCACAACTCGGGAGTTTGAAGCGCAAAGAACTCCACCTCCCCGCTCGCGATACCCAAATTCATGAAATGATCCATATCTCTACCACCTGTCCTCCAAAATGGATGGTTCTGATGCTTTTAGGACTTAATGAGTCCTCTTCCTTCTGTTGTTACGAGGTTTAAACCTCGCACACCTTTTCTAGATTCGACGACTCATGACAACTCGACACTTCTCCCTCGAATTTTCTGTCGTCCATTCTACCCCTCTGTGCAACTTCCCAGGGATTAAGCCCCTCACACCTTCTCCTAGATACGACGGCTATCAGTCCTTTTCACAAGATCTAACAACCCAGATCTCTTTCTCTCCAGCTGATCTAATGACAACTATGCTCCCTCCTAAGCCTAAGAACTTATTCCTTCCCCTTGGAATATTTCCAAAGTTTCAAAGGCCTCGAACTTCACTTCCCCTGTGAGCTCAATTCCTTTGGATCTCACCTGCATTCTAGGAACGTGGTCCCTCCTGATCGTTGTCGACTGTGAAACCCCTAAGGTTTCCTCAACTTCCTGCTCCTCTTTGTTGTTACTCTATGCACAACAACACTATCCTTCCTGAGATTCAGAACTTGAACCTCTGAGGAACTTATCCCTTTCCTTCTCCTTCAAATGGAGATTGGTGCCCTCTTGGCAACCTCTTTCTCAAGCACTCCTCACTGAATAAACAGAGTATTCAACAACTCTGTGAGTGTCTTTCTCCTTGACACTTCCCCTATTTTAGAACTCGAAAGAGTTCCTTCTGTGCACACTTGCACCAACTGAATGCCCTCCTGGAAGAGTCTCATAGAATCCTCAGTGACTCTGTCTTCTTACTGAACTCAAAATAGAGTTCTCCTCAATGCATCCTGTGCATTTTCTCAATGCCCTCTTGGCAGAGTCTCACAGAATTCTCATAAATTCTATCTTCCCTCTCTGTGCTCTCCTCTGCACCGTTTCTCCTTCAAGGTGTTCAACAACCTTGAGACTTCCTCCTTGAGTGAGTGACTTCCTTTGGTGCACCCTCCAGGGACGTCTTTGTTTAAATTCTATAGAATTCAGAAGTGCACTCTATGCACTGGCTTACAGATCCTGCAGTGTTTTGTCATGCAACCTCTTGCATGAAGCCACAAAGAACCAGACGTAAAATCAGTGAACCGACAAATAGAAATTTATGTCTGTAACCTGCAAACGTGTACAAACATACATCTACAGCATATCATAAGAACATAAATACATTCATCAACATACACAGAATAACATGCAGGAAAAACTTCTCTTTGTTTGTATTAATATGAAATGTCTCTTTACAATGTGAGCTCGGACTACAACAGAGTCACAACTTCTTCTCTTCTCCCTATCTTCTCTATTCTTCTCTACCTTCTCTAGCGACTTACTGCCTACAGATACAAAGGATATTTTTACAAAAGGGGGCTCCTTGAGCTCTTCCCTCCATCTCACTAACTCTCATTAATTTACATTCAATTACATTGAACAATTGTCTAGTCTGAATCAGATCTAGATCTCATCCTTACAACCATTTAAGGCAACCTTTATCTAAAGCCTGCTCACATGCATGGCTTTGGCTCTTTGTCCTTACAAACATTTAATTCAATTTTTCAAAATTTGAAAAACGAGAGGGCTACGCCTCTCTCCTTCCATTGAATGCGTGCTTGATGTGATGGCTGGCTGGCGCTTGATGACGTTGGAGTGATACTCCTGCATCACTATTTGAGAAAAGGTAGAAGTGTCTATAAAGTTGAAAGGCCAGAGAGCCTTGAAATGTAATGATTTGAATATTAATAATAAATGCATCAATGGATAAAATATGGGCAAGGGAAGAGATAAGGGGATATGATTCCAGGAGAGAGGGGGCTAAAGGGGTGAAGTCTTTTTATTATATTTTATACATCAATATTGGAATTAGTTAGGAAAAGTGATTACATGAGATTCTATGGGAATCCCACATGGTGATTTATTGCATTTAATTATATAAGCCCCACTTTTGAGTTGTTTGGGGGTTACTCACTCAATTGTTTCCTCAATCATTGAACTCATTCCTCATTCATTCTTGTTCACTCTTGTTATTGGGTTGGATGGATTGATGAAATTATGGGAGGAAAAGAGCCATTTATTGTTGGTTGTAAGTAACTGTTGATTATTCCATAAAGAAATGGATGATTGTGTGCATAAGATTGATGGAAGTTTTGAAAGAACTGTACACAAATGAGAATCCTTGGAGTTTCCAGCATTGAGATTTCCTAACCAATAGCATTAGATCCCTTGAAAAGAAGTGGAATATCCTAAGGGACTACATTGAATATAAAGGAGTTTATTTCTTTGGGCTATGCAGGTTGAAGGGGAAGAGGGATGGTAAATTAAGATTGTTGTGTGGTTGGGAAAATCATGAGAGCCTGTTAGCTAACTATTGTGTGTTTTAGGGTTGGCCTAGGACTCGTCCTTGTTTATTCATATCCCTAGATTGAAGGTGACCTTATTTTGAGATATAGAACAATTATGTCTATGGTTGGGTAGAATGTCAAACATCTACAAATAGTTTGCAACCTTTTTATAAGACATTCTTGAAAATTTGGAAAAATGATGAATTTTAGGAAAATTTGGGGATTTTCCATACCTAAAGTTGACGGTGATGTGGAAGTGGTGAAAGACCACGGTGGCAAGGACATGGGTCTATAGCATAGGGTGGTAGCGCCCAATTGCAAGGTGGTATACCATTGTGGCAGGTTGACACGCCAAGGTATAGACCAAAACCATTGGTGGTATTGGATGTCGAGGTAAAAGGTTTTGAAACAAATGTTGGGAATGTGAAACCAATGAGGGAGTGCCACATAGACGATGACATTTTGTGGTATCACATGGTAGAGGGTCGTTAACTCTTGAGAATTTTGACAAGGTGAAATAATTGTGGTGTGGACGGGTGCATGTCGGATTTAAGGTGGAGATGGGACCCATTAATGACATGGGCTATTGTAGTGGTTCCATGTGGCAGCTGGTATGAAGGGGTCCCATATTTATTAATATTTTTATTATATATATATATATATATATATATATATATATAT
>JZKD02S1927385.1:305988-322440 GCA_000966675.3 Picea glauca | reverse complement strand
GGAAAATAGGGTTTGTGGCTAGTCCTGAAACTAGTCAAAAACAGGTGTTTCGGGTAAAAATGTCATAACTTCTTCATAACAGATCCAAATTAAGTGAGACCAAATGTGTTGGTTAGGGTACAATATGTAGTATGTTTTTTAATAGTTTCGGATCATTTCATCAAATATTTTGTATAGGGTACGCTCTACAAGGTCTCTCTCTAGAATAAGACAGAATTCAACAAGGCATGCAATTTTTACTATAACTCCTTTTCTGAGAGGTTCTAGGTAGTGACACTTGGAGGAATTAAATAAACACATTGAATAAAATTATGTATAAGTTTCAGATCTTTATACTTTGCAGTTACAAAGTTATGATAACTTCAAGTTAGGGTTGTTAACTAGTCCAAAACTAGGCATGTGAGACTAAAGAAAAGTTTGATGAAAATGCTAGTCTCTTGTTCTTAAAGTTAAGGAAGGTTTGTAGGAATGTGATAATATACACCAGGTCTATTACAGAGCTACAAATAATATTTGTATGATGAAATTGATCGGGGATTTTGGTTGTGGTACATGTTGAGTACATGGTTGAGACAAGTAGTTGATGACTTGGCACATACATGAGGTGTATAGTTGATGATGTTGGTACATATTGATGAGTCATAGTTAATGAGTAGTTGACACATGATTGTTACATACTTGGTACATGGTTGGATTCACTTGTTTATGGTACAAGTTGATTACAGGTTTTTTGGTACAGGTTGGTGCATGGTTGATGCACTTGTTTATGGTACAGATTGATTATAGGTTGAGGTACAGGTTGATGCATGGTTGATGTATGGTTCAGATTTATTGGTACATGTTTACAGTGGTATATTTCACAGTGATAGTGTGACAGTGGTTCCATCATTCTACTTCTACTTCAGGGCAGTTGGACGGAGCAAGGACAGGTGGTTGTTGCCACCTTCCGATTGTAGTCAGAGAACATAGGGGGTTGTAGCCTCCTTCTGGTTGTAGCCAGAGAATGGGGGAGTTGGAGATTCCTTCAGATTGTAGCCTGAGAAAATAGGGGGATGGAGACTCCTTCCAGTTGCAGCTGGAAAACAAAGGAAGTTGGTGCTTCCAATGAATGTAATTCTTCAATACATATAAGAAAAAGAAGTATGTGGTTTTCTCCTGATTTGGGTTTCCACATAAAACACTGGTTTACTGTGTATGTGTATGTTTGTTCATTTTTTCATTTCTTATTTACTCTACAGTTATTGGATGATAATGCTTCATTGATATAACACTTGGATTATATGGTTAAAAAGGATTAAATTTCTCTATTACTGATTCACCCACCTTTCAATTATCCAACATGAAAAGGTTAATATACATAGGTTTCTTACTGTATTTACATATTTCTATAAATATAATATCCAATATGGTGACCCCATAACTTTGACATAGACCATTATAAAGGCTAAGTACCTTTATGAGCAAGGAAAGGGAAGAGAATATTTGCAAAAATCTTGGAAGGATCAAAACAAAGAGAAATATGATCATAGAAGGAAAGAGTTCATACCTCCTTTCAACATAAATATTCCTAATACAAATAAAAAAGATTATCTTTCTAAGAATGAATCCAAAAGGAATGAATCCTTGGGAAAAAGGGGAAGACCACCAATCAAATTTTGTGTATTTAAAGGATATCACATGTACATGGATTTCCCTAAAAAAGAATACATGATGAGGACATTACACAAGATCCAAGAGGATACTATAGTATAATACATGGGAAGAAATGTTCCAAGAATATATGGATCCTTGGAAGATCGAAAATTGGAACACCAATCCCACATGATTAAGGTGGAAGGTATGATCATTAATAATCATGTTGTCACTTTAATTGATTTTGGAGAAATCCATAGTACAGGAAAGAGGAACGGACGTGGCTACTGGAAAAAAACTAGAAAGAAGATTAAAATTCTGGAGCTTTAGATGGGTTTCCAGGGTGGTGATGCAGGAGCATCTCTCCACATCAGCCAGCTATCCAATCAGCCATGTCAGCGCATGCATTCAAGGCTAAAGAGAGGCGCAACCCTCATCTTCAATTTTGAATTTGAATGTAATTAATGTTGTATGTTGTTGAGCCATGGAGTCGTGCCTTTGTGTAGGAATTAGATTAGGTTGGTCTTTAATGTTTGTAAGGCTGAGATCTAGATCTGATTTGTGGACTAGACAGCCCATTCAATGTAATTGAATAGGGTAGGTAGATTGGAGGGAAGAACTCGAAGAGCCCCCTCATGTAAAAGATCAATTTTGGATCTCATTTGGAGAAGAGTTGGTAGAGAGAGAGAGGATGGTAAGAGTTAGGGTCTATCAGTAGAGATTAGAAGAGAAAGAGTCGAGACTCTATTAAAGTCTGTGCTCAGGAACACCTTGTACAAAAATGCATTTGCCATTTAATATAACAATAGTTTTTCTTGCATCTTTCATGTGTTAAATGAATGTCTGAGAGTGTTATTTATATGTTGTGAATGTATGTTATGTTTATGCATTTGCAGGAGTTGTTTTGTCTTCAATATTGGGAGGTCTCTGAGGCTTCACACCAGGAGGGTGTGAAAGAACGCTGGGGGTTTTTATAGCCATGCACAGAGGATGCATTTCTGAATTCTTCGGAGCCAGATAGAGGCATGTCAGGTGGGCATAGAAGTTGAAATCAACAACTTAGAAGAAAGAAATGTGAGCTTGTTGAATACCTCAAGAGGAAAGGCTATGGAGAGGAACATAGTTGTAGACATAAATCTCTGAGGAGTTCTGTAAAGCTCTACCAGGTGGGCATTGAGCCAGTGCAAGGAGTGCACAGAGGAAGAACTCTACTGTGAGTTCAACAGAAGAATCAGAATCATTAAGGATTCTGAGAGCTCTACGAGGAGGGCATTGAGCAGGTGCATAGGGTGCACTGGAGAGGAAAAAACTGTTGGACATTCTATAAGAAGATACTCTGCTAGGTGGGCATTGAGTAGGTGTGCAGATATGCACAGGAGAAAATAACTCTTTGAGTTCTAAATTTGAAGAAGATTCCAAGGAAAGGGACCTTCAAAGGGTTGTTGAACACCCTGCATACTCAGCAAGAGGTTGCTTGAGCAGAAAAATAGCCAGGAGGGCATCACCTTCTCCAAAAGGAGGAGAAGGGAGAAGGAACTATTTCCTTAGAAGTCTGGGTGGGAAGAGAAGTTCAAGACAGATAGCACTTTGTGTGTGTGAAGACTCTACAAAGGTGCATAAGTCAAAGAATCCCTTGAGGATTCGAAGGATAAGCTGAGGTGGAGTAGTGCGTTCAGTGCATAGAGCCATAAATGTAAGGAGTGCAGAAGCCGCAGAACTCTTTGAAGAGTTCAGAGTTCCCAAATCTCAAGAGGGACATCGTTTTCATATACGCACGGGAGGAATCAATTCAGAGAATTTGAAGAGAAGAAAAGAAGGCAAAGGTTGAGGCCTTTGGGCACTTGGAATTCTTCCAAGTGTAGGAGGAAAGCGCCGAAGCTTGGTAGGAGCAACAACTACCCTCGGATCTGCCAAAAGGATCTGGACCATTGAGAGTTTCACATCCAGGGAGCAGCAGGAGGAGCGCACAAGGAGGATAGATTTGGACCATCAGATATTGATCCAAATAACCGTCAGCCGTTGGATTTGACAAGAGTTGCAAGGGGTTTAAATACTTCATGAACAGGGAGAAGAAAGTCTCGAAAGAGTTGGCTTATTAGGATTTCAGAAATCGGGATATCAGAAGTCCTAAGGATAGGAGATCAAGAATCTCCAGACAAAAAACCCCGAAACAGATTTGAGCCATCCATCGGTTGGGATACGTGGCAAAGACTGAGAGTCTGTCGACATTTTGCATGTTGGAACTTCGGGGATCAAGAGGACAAGATGAAGAGACATTTCGGCATTTGATTTCGCTAAATCACGAAATGGATGTGGACCATCCATCTTGAGGGGACACATGGAAAAAATTAAGGCCTTCGGAAAAAATCCCGAAAGGGGAGAGTCCATCAGCATATTGGGATTTGAAAGATCATGAATCCTAAGGAAAAGAAGCACGCGCATTTCAGAAACGCGAAGTCCGAAACCCCGATAAGGTGGAAAGCTCCGTTGTGGGGCTAGCTGATGTCATCTCGTCATATCGGAGGTCAGAAATTGGAACTTCGGGAGTTCTGAGGGAAAGAACCCATAGGCATTTTGGTGTTTGAAAACCCGAAATTGTGAAATGAATGTGGACCATCCATATTGAGGGGACGCATGGCAATAATCTAGAATTTCAGGGAAAATCTCAAAAGGGAAGCCATTTCGGGAAATCAGGATTTGGAGGATCGAGAATCTTGAGGACAAAGTGTCCATGCATTTCAGCATTTGAAAGCCCGAAATCATGAAAGACATAGGACTATGGTCATATGGAATAGTGGTCACATGGACCATGAGATAGCCATGGGGGCTAAATGTTGTTGAAGCCATTTTAGCATTTTGGGATTTCGGTGATCAGGGAATCAAGAGAACAGAGGTTCTTGTGACATCAGGAATTAGGAAACCCCGAAGCCCGAAACCACATTTCCTGTGGGGAAATTGTTCATGCTCGTATTGAGGCCATGAGGGAAAAGGAAGGACCTGTGGATCAATTTTTAGAGAGATTCCAGTGGGAATCAAAAGAGTCCCTTCATCTCATGAACTAGACAGAATGATCCTGTGAAGCAGACATAGGAGGTGGGTCTGCGTCAGTGTGGTATCACAGCGAGAACGTTGTTTGTATATTTCAAGCAGAGGGAGAAAATAAAAGGAGATAGAGTGCTGGAGACTCTGTAAATGATGGCTTGCAAGTGAGCAATAGGTTTGCCAAGAGAGCAGACAGAGACAATGATATGACTACTAAAGGTCGTAGATATGCTGGAAGGAAAAGCCCAGAGCTGATGAGCACAGCCGAAAGGGGGAAATAACTTTCCAACATCAGGTCAAGAATGGAAGAGCTTGAATTGTGGATGCAACAAAATACCAGGTCGAGATGGGTACACGAATGGCCCATGAAGACAAAGGTAAATTGGCCAGTCAATGATTTGATGGCTAGAAGACAGCATAAGTTGTTAAGAGGATGGTTGAGGCATGTTGAAAACCTCGACGAACCTGAGGAGATGGTTCAGATATGTGAACTAGAGACTGGGAAAATTCTTGGCGAAGAGAATGAAATGGGATCAGCTGGAGATCTCAAGAACTGCCAGGAGGGCAGAAAGGAAATTCCAAATTATCAATTGGGTAAGGAGTTGAGATCAGTTGAAGATCTCACGGAATGTTAGGAGGATAGCCAAGGAATTTCACATTGCCAGCTGGGCAATGAAATGAGATCGTTGTGGGATCTCAAAGACTGCCAGAAGGGTAGTGGAAGCATCTCAAATTTCCAGGTGGGAAGAGATAAGAATACGAGACTGTCTGAAGGTCTCATGGACTCAGAGGTGAGTTCAATTCAGCAAGGGGTGCTGATGAAGCTAGGATCAGTTGATCTCATATTCTATCAGGGAAGAAGCAGGGAAATCCCATATTGCTAGGTGGGTAGGGATGAGTAGGTGAGTTTAAATCAACCCGAGGAGATGACAGAGAAGATGAGCTCAGATATGGGGTTCGATCAGTAGATGTAGCTGATAGAAGGGGAAGATCAGATAAATCTTCTAATGATTGGGGGAATTCAAATATTCCTACTAATTTCCCAAGAGGAGGTAGAAATCTATGTTGCAGATGCAGAAATAGAAAAAGAAAGGCAGCTAGATGAGACTTTCAAAGAAGAATTGGAGTAGGTATTTGAGACTACCCAAGCATAATAAGAAGAGGATGATGAGCATTCTAAGGAATGGCTCAATATTTTCATCCAGGAGACTGAAAAGACTGCAACCTGGGAGTTTGCATAAGAAGTAGAGAAAGAGGCAGACAACATTAGATTTGCTTATTTGTATGAACAAATTGAAGCCCTCGAGAGAAGGGTGAAGGTGCAGAGCATGCACATCCAACAAGTGAATTTGGTAGCAGATGAAGAAGGCATGGGAGATCACAGTGATCTGCCCATTTGTAGAAAAATTTTGCAGCTGGGGAGACTGCATGAACAGGGCCAACCATTGGAGCAGCTGGATGAAGTGATCGACATGATCAAAGAGCTTATGATCCGGTCAGCAAAACATTTCAGCAAGGAGAGGCTAAGAAGAAGAAAGGCAACATCAACAGCAACACAGAAGCAACAACAGGAACAACAGGGAGATGGAGCAAATGAACAACTCCAGAAATTTGTTTGGGATCCAACAGGATTTTAACAGCTGAGATGGGAAGCTCATGAGCAGGAGCTCATGAATTTTGCAGCTGAGGAGTATGATGCAAGAGAATCTCTCCACATCATCCATCCAGGCAGCCAACCATGTCAACGCATGCATTCAAGGCTGAAGAGAGGTCCAACCCTCATCTTTAGTTTTGAATTTGAATGTAATTAATGTTGTAGGCTGTTGAGCCATGGAGCCATGCCTTTGTGTAGGAATTAGAGTAGGTAGGCATTTAATGTTTGTAAGGATGATATCTAGATCTTATTTGTGGACTAGACAACCCATTCAATGTAATTGAATAGGGTAGGTAGATTGGAGGGAAGAGCTTGAAGAGCCCCCTCATGTAAAAGATCAATTTTGGATCTCATTTGGAGAAGAGTTGGTAGAGAGAGAGAGGATGGTAAGAGTTAGGGTCTACAAGTAGAGAGTAGAAGAGAAAGAGCCGAGACTCTGTTAAATTCTGTGCTCAGGAACACCTTGTACAAACAGGCATTTTCCATTTAATATAAACAACAGTTTTTCCTGCATCTTTCATGTGTTAAATGAATGTTTGAGAGTGTTCTTTATATGCTGTGAATGTATGTTATGTTTATGCATTTGAAAGAGTTGTTTTGGCTTCAAGCTTGGGAGGTCTCTGAGGCTTCACACCGGGACGGTGTGACAGAATGTTATGGGTTCTGATAGCCATGCACAGAGGGTGCATTTTTGAATTCTTTGGAGCCAAACAGAGGCATGTCAGGTGGGCACAGAAGTCGAAATCAACAACTCAGAAGAAAGACCTTTGAGGTTGCTTAATACCTCAAGAGGCAAGGCTGTGGAGAGGAACATAGTTGCAGACAGAAATATTTTAGGACTTCTATAAAGCTCTGCAAAGTGGGCATTGATCCAGTGTAAGGAGTGCATAGAGGAAGAACTCTATTGTAAGTTCAACAGAAGAATCAGAATCACTAAGGATTCTGAGAGCTCTACCAGGAGGGCATTGAGCAGGTGCATAAGGTGCATCGGAGAGGAAAAAATTGTTGGATGTTCTATAAGAAGATACTCTACCAGGTGGGAATTGAGTAGGTGTGTAGATAGGCATAGGAGAAAAGAACTCTTTGAGTTCTGAATTTGAAGAAGACTCCAAGGAAAGGGACCTTCACAGGGTTGATGAACACCCTGCATACCCAGCAAGAGGTTGCTTGAGCAAAAGAATAGTCAGTAGGGCATCACCTTCTCCAGAAGGAGGAGAAAGGAGAAGGAACTGTTTCCTTAGAAGTCTTCATGGGAAGATAATTTCAGGACGGATAGCACTTTATGTGCATGAAGACTCTACAGAGGTGCATAAGTCAAAGAATCGCTTGAGGATTCAAAGGATAAGCTCAGGAGGAGTAGTGCGTTCAGCGCATGGATCCATAACTGAAAGGAGTGCAGAAGACGCAGAACTCTTTGAAGAGTTTATAGTTCCCAAAGCTCAAGAGGGACAGCATTTTCATATACGCGCTGGAGGACTCAAGTCGGAGAGTTCAAAGAGAAGAAAAGAAGGCAAAGGTTGAGGCCTTTGGGCACTTGGAATTCTTCCAAGTGTAGGAGGAAAGTGTTGAGGCTCGGTAGGAGCAATAGATGCCATCATATATGCCGAAAGGATCTGGACCATTGAGAGTTTCACGTCCAGGGAGCAGCAGGAGGAGCGCACAAGGAGGACAGATATGGACTGTCGGATCTTGATCCAAATACTTGTCAATCGTTGGATCTGACAGGAGCTGCAAGGGGTTTAAAGACTTCGTGAATAGGGAGAAGAATGTCTCGAAAGAGTTGGCTTATCAAGATTTTGGAAATCGGGATATTGAAAGTCCTGAGGACAGGAGATTGGGAATCTCTAGATGGAAAACCTAGAAATAGATCTGAGCCTTCCATCGGTTGGGACACATGGCAGAGACTGAGATTTTGTTGGCATTTTGCATGTCGTAACTTCAGGGATCAAAAGGACAAGATGTCGGGACATTTTGGCATTTGATTTCGCAAAATCGTGAAATGGATGTGGACCGTCCATCTTAAGGGGACGCATGGCAGAAATCGAGGCCTTCAGAAAAAATATCGAAAGTTGAGAGTCCATCGGCATATCGGGATTCAGCAGATCACGAATCCTGAGGACAAGAAGCACGTGCATTTTGGAAATGCGAAATCGGAAACCCCGATAAGGTGGAAAGCTCCGTTGTGGGGCCAGATGACGTCATCTCATCATATTGGAGGTCGAAAATTAGAACTTTAGGAGTTCCAAGGGAAAGAACCCATAGGCATTTCGGTGTTTGAAAACCCAAAATCGTGAAGTGAATGTGGACCGTCCATCTTGAGGGGACGCGTGGCAATAATCTAGAATTTCAGGGAAAATACCGAAAGGGAATCCATTTCGGGAAATTGGGATTCAGAGGATCGAGAATCCCAAGGACAAAGTGTCCATGCATTTCGGCATTTGAAAGCCCAAAATCATGAAAGACATAGGACTATAGTCATATGGAATAGTGGTCACATGGACCAGATGATAGCCATGGGGGCTAAACGTTGTTGAAGCTTTTTCGACATTTCAGGATTTCGGTGATCGGGGAATCGAGAGAACAGAGGTTCTCGTGAAATCGGGAATTAGGAAACCCCGAAGCCTGAAACCACATTTCCTGTGGGGAAATTGTTCATGGTCGTATTGAGGCCGTGAGGGAAAAGGAAGGACCTGTGGATCAATTTTAAGAGAGATTCCAGTGGGAATCGAAAGATCCGCTTCGACTCAAGAACTAGACAGAACGATCCTGTGAAGCGGACGTAGGAGGCGGGTCTACATCAGGTGGGAAGGGTGACACTGGAAAAATATGTTCTAGAAGCCATCCATGTCTATTGGATGTCTCTTGCTTGGATCCTTAAATGAATTATTTAAAAGGCTCGACAAATTTGTTTCATATTTATTTGAGCAAGAACAAAAAACAATCATGTTGTTCCTTGGATTTCCTGGGATGTTCTTGCAGCACCAAAGAAACTTAGTGGGTGGGGGATAATATATATATTTTTTTTTTCAAAAGTGCTGGCAGCAAAATCAAGCTGGAGGCTAATCACCCTACAAAACCTATGGACACCAATTGCGTACCATTAGTATATTGCACCATCCTCTTTGGAAGAATGGGTGAGAAGTCTCATTAAGAGTATTCGATGTTGCTCAATCATTTAGAAATCCATCATTTCCTCTTTTCAAGTCATAGGGGATGGACTATCTTAGAAAGTGGGAAGAGGAAATAAAGTCTAGATTGGAGTGGATTTGTGGCCTGGTAGTGGTATAAATCATAGTCTTCTAGAAGAATGTGCACATATTTTGAATGATAATGATACCCATTATCTAAACCAAGTTTCATATGTAGAAAGAAAAAACATTTGAGGTAAAAGTTGGAAGTTTGTGGCTTAGGTAGCGCTATGAAATCTCTTCAGGGAAGCTTGGGACCAATACATTTAAGGCCTCGAAGGTCACAAATTTGAATCTATGATATGGAGGATGAATCGGTCTGGAAACATTAACCCTTTGGGGAGTATTCTCCTAAGTTGGCATATTCACATATTATCATTCAACTCCAACAACAAGAACCTTCTTGGTGGTGGAAAGGGATATTGAAGGTAAATTCCCCCCTAAAGGAAAAACGTTTCATGTGGTTTCTGATCAAGAAAAGGGTCCCCACGTGGGATAGAATGAAAAAATGTAAGGTGGAAGGGCTAGGATGGTGTTCTCTTTGTAAGAATGACGAAGAGTCCATCAATCATCTTTTCATAAATTTTTCTTTTTCTCGCCAGTCCGAGAAGGAATGCTCAAAAAAATTATAGCTTGATTGTCGATGGGAAGGGGACTTGATCGCGGAAGCTTGGAAAGATTGGTTGTCGATTCCCACAATTAAAGGTATAAAATTAATGCCATTGATTCTAATCTTGATCCAGATTTATGATTGGAATGAAAGGAATACAGACTAAATACAATAATGCATAGATAGGAAAAACAACAATACATATCTAGTGAACAATAACTAGAAACAACATTCTCAAATGGTGGTAGATATCTCTGAGAAGAGATGTGTCTTTCTACATGCATCTGTCTGAGCAGAATGATTACAATGAGGCTCTAGAGGCATTTTTAACATTACTCATGAATTCCAAAAATGTAGATATCCAAAAAACTAACCCTAGGAGGTGAAACGCCAAACATTATGTGGGACCCTATGGGTAAGTTGGCACCTGTACTTCCTGGGGTTGTAACTTTTGCATACGACCTCCGTTTTAGGTGCGTGATAGCCCATTAGAAAGGTATTTTCGAGAACTACACATTATGTTGTCAGAACTTGAATATGTCTATAGTTTTCCTATGGAAAGACAAAAAAACATTCTTTAGTTGCCCAAAACGACCCCAGAAGTACAAAAAGACGTGATGACATGAAAAATTCCAAAATGAGCTAGTTGGATTATATGGGAAACCACCATTCTGCACCTGGAATATGTGTAGAGATTTAAACAACCCCAAAAGTGTATAAACCACAATTACAAAGAAGTACAATAGAACGTGTTGAACTAAAAAATGACAAGAGGAGCCAGTTGGAATAGGTGGGTGGTCACCAATATCCACCTGGATCAGTCCTCCCCCCTTAGGAACCAATGGTCTCCATTTCATTGAGTTCCCCCATCAGGTGAGGAAACTTCTATTCAATTTGGCCATGGGTGAGCCACTTTCCTTGGTGTAGGAGTTTCCCTACCTTGATAACCCGATAAAAATGGATCCTCTAGTGGTGAGTTCCCTTGACCTGTGTGTCCACTATTTGATGAGTGGATTCTTGTTCCATGCAGTCAGGGTTGATATTTTTTTGTGAAATTGTTATGCGATCTCTGGAGTGTCCAATAATGGTGGAAAACATGGTCGAAGGAGGTCCACATTAAAAATGCGGTGCAATCCAAGGAAGGGTGGAGTGTTGAGCTCAAAAGAATTGCTACCCACAACCTTGGTGATAGTGTAAGGCCCATAGCGAAGTGGGAGGAGCTTCTTATGGGGCCCTATATGGTTCTCTTTATGTAAATGTAACTAGACCTTGTCTTCCACCTAAAATTGGTATTGTACTCGATGTTGATCATGGCATTGCTTGTACTTTGCATTATCTTTCTGAAAAATCTCATGGACTTGTTGGAAAATGTGTTGAATCCACTCAATAAATCTAGTGGCTTTTTCGGCCTCAAATTGAACATGGGAAGATTATTCCTATGTGGTTGCAAGAGGTAGTGAAAGATAAATGGGACCCAAGGTTTGGAATCACATCCCTACCTGAAATGGGCTATGGTCGGTGGATCTATGGAGAGCCCTGTTGTAGTTTTGAAAAAAATAAGGAAGGATCTCATCCCATGTACGTGGATGCTTAGAGTTGTACATGCACAGGATGTGCACAATCATTCGATTGAAAACCTTTGTATATCCATTTGTTTGGGGGTGAAACCCAGTGGATTTAGTGATCTTGGTGTCCAACAAGGGCCATAGACTCAACCAAAATGTGTTGAGGTGCTTGTTGTCCCGATATGAGGTGATGGTTTGTGGTATCCCAAATGGACCCACACTCATTCAAAGAATACATTAGTAGTATATATTGTTGTGATGGTCTTCTTGCACGTTGTGATAATGGACATATTCAAAAACCAATCCACCACCAAAAATACACAATCATTGTTCTTCTTGTTGGACAGAAGGCCATACATGTAATCCATTGAGATGGATTATCAAGGCCTCTTAGGAGTGGGAAAAGGGGTGTATAATCCTTGCTTCTTACTCATTGGCTTGGGAATGGCATAGGAAGTGAAATATATGATATACTTGATGATGTCTTATAGAAATTTTGGCCAATAAAAACTTTTCTGTAAAATAACCGCCATTTTGTCCATGCCAAAGTGTCTTTCCATCCGACTGTAGTGAGACTCCCATATCCTCTTTGCACACTCTCTTGTGGGAACACTGAGGTGGACTAGATCACATACAGAAACATTCTGGATGTGAAAATCAGTGACATTCTCTCTTGTACCCAAGAGATGATAGGTGGTGGTGAAGTCTGATTCATGCTGACAAAGTTGGGGCCACTAAGATTTCTCGTGCATGTAGGAATGGAGTATTGTGGTGAGTGCAACAACATGAGTGAGACTGAGGTAGTCAGTGACATGATTTGTGCTCCCTGTTTTATACTTGATGTTGAGATGGAATTGTTGTAGATATGTGGACCACTTCTGATGGCAGTCATTCTACAAATCCCCCTGTGTCTGTATGAATTGCAGAGGCTTGTGATCAGTGTGGATGATTTTCTCCTTGCCCAGAAAGTAATGTTTCCATGGTCGACAAGATTGCACAGTGGAATGCATTTCTTTGTCATAGGTGGGGTATTTTTAGATAGTATCTCATATTCTCTCACTATGGTATGCTACTATATTCCCATGTTGTGTGAGAAATGTGCTGACAGCATAGTCGAAAGCATCAGTCTCAATCTCGAATGGTTGTTGTAGATCAGGTAAGGAGAGTATTGGAGCTGAGAACAAGCAATGCTTATAATCCTCAAATGCTCATTGTTTTTCTTTCCCCCATGTGAACTTTTCCCTACCACCTCCCTTGGTTACTTGGATGAGGGCCCATGCAATATGGGAGAATCCAAACAATAACCTTTGGTAGAAGTTGGAAAGTCCCAAGAAGCTTCAAGGCTTGATTAGTGTGGTTGGGGTTGGCCAATAACAAATGACTTGGATCTTATATGGATCCACATGTACCACATTCTCATCAACAATGTAGCCCAAGTAATGGACCTTTTTCATGCCAAAGGATCATTTGTCCAAGTTGGCATATAGCTTGTGCTTCCACAAAGTACCAAAAACGTGTTGAATATGTTACATGTGCTCCTCCCAAGTTTTTTTGAAGATGAGGATTTAATCTAGATATACCACCATAAAAGAGTTGGTGAAGGGTCTTAATACATCATCCATGAATCTCATGAAAGTTGTTGGTGCATTGGTTAAGCCAAAGGGCATGCCCAACCATTCCAAGAGACCTTCTTTTGATTTGAAAGTTGTATTCCATACATCAATTGGCTCGATGGGAACTTGGTGGTAGCCAGACTTTAGTTCAATCTTGCTGAAGAAATTCTCCCCCTTGAGTTGGTCAATAAGGTCATCAATTTGGGGAATTGGGTACCAATTCTTGATTGTGATTTTGTTTAGTTATTTGTAATTAATACATAGGCACCAGGTCTTGTTTTTCTTATGCACCATCACAATCGATCTTCCGTAAGGGGAGGAGTTGGGTTGGATGTGCCCCTTTTGAAGTAGCTCTTGGATATAGTTCTTGATTTTGTCATTCTCCATCAACACGCAATGATAGAATAGTCCATTGGGCATTGGGGATGATCCATATATTATCACTAGAATGAAATAAATACAGATTATTAACAGGTGCTTAACACAAATTAATAGATATACGGTAAAACTGGTTTGTTGGTTGTGGAGCTTGATTATCTTCCTAATTCAAAGGTCTTTTACTTTCAGTCGTGTTTATACCCCATGAAGTATTACACCCCAAAATTATGTACACTCTTCCATGCGGGGGAGTGTAGAGGCGGGGTACCCCCTTTGCGAGGTCCGGGAGGGCTATCCTCCCGGTTGGGGGGTCTTGGGGCAAGAGGGACCCCAACAGGGGTTCAGTGGTGAAGCCCTGAAGGAAAAATTGCCTTGTAAATGTATATTGTAATTTCATTGTAAATCTAGACCGTTCATTATAAGGTTGTAGATCTAACGATAGAGATTATGTTAGGGTTTTTTCCCTAGAAGGAAACCCTCTTTTATGAGGGAAATGTATTGCCACTATGGTTGATGGCGAATATTGTATTCTGAGATAGGATACTGTGAGAGAAAGAAGATGAAGTTATAGCGGGTTTGTTGTAGGTTGTATCCCTTCATATGTTGGATAATAATAAAGGAAGGACCTGGCAATTTCTCTGGTGGACGTAGCCCACACTGGGTGAACCACGTAAATATGTGTCTCTATTGTATTGTGTATATTTTATGTTTTGTTTCCACATTTTTTTTATTTTATTGCTCCACGGTCCTATTTTTCTAACAACTAGTATCAGAGGGAAAGGTAACTCACAAGAAAAGAGGGTTCCTAGTTCGAGTGGGAGCAATGTCGGAAGATGGAAAGTTTAGGGTCAAGAAATCCAATGGCCAAAACTACCAGGTATGGAAGATGCAGATGGAAGACTATTTATATCAGAAGGATCTATTCCAACCATAGAGAAGAATAGCAAAGAAGTCGGCAACTACAAAGGATGAAGAATGGGAGATTCTTGACATAAAGGCTCTAGGAACGATACGGCTGAGCCTGGAAGTGTCGGTGGATTTCAATATTTCCAAAGAAAAGACAATGAAGGGTTTGATGGATGCATTGGCTAAATTGTATGAAAAACCCTCGACATCCAATAAGGTATTTCTAATGAAGAGATTATTTAATATGAATATGTCGGAATGTGGTTCTGTTGCAGATCATTTAAATGATTTTAATACGGTTACTAATCAACTAATTTTTGTAAAAGTGGACTTTGATGATGAGGTCATGGCTCTTCTAATCTTGTGCTCATTGCCAGAAAGATGGAACGGCTTGGTCATGGATGTAAGTAAATCTGTCTCTGGTTCAAATACTTTAAAATTTGATGATGTTGTTGGTGTTATCCTTAGTGAGGAAATGTGATAGAAAAGAAGAGGTGAGACATCAGGAAATGTGTTGAACATGGAGAACAGGGGAAGACAGAAGGATAGAGGAAAGGGTTTCGAGAACCGTGGGAATTCTAGGACGGGAAAATCCAAATCCATACTTGGAAGGATAGAGTGTTGGAATTGTGGGAAGAAAGGACATCTAAAGAAAGACTCCATAGCTCCAAAGAAACAAAGAGATGGACAGTAGAAGAGAAATCAGGAAGCAAATGTAACAGGTGATGTTTTACAAGATGATTTGATTCTTTATGTAGATAATATTTCTGAGTCTTGGGTAGTAGATTCAGGGGCTTCATTTCATGCCACACCCCATAGGAATCATTTTCTAGATTATGTTAAAGGTGATTTTGGACAGGTTCATTTGGATGACGATGCACCATGCAAAATTGTTGGAATTGGAAAGGTAAAAATAAAGCAACGCAATGGAAACCAATGGTTGTTGAAATAGGTAAGACATATTCCAGATTTAAGGAAAAATCTAATTTCAACAGGGCAATTGGAAAATGAAGGTTGTATATCCATATTTAAAGATAAGATGTGGAAGGTCATCAAATGATCATTGGTGATAGCGAAAGGAGAGAAGGTAGGTACATTATATTTATGTACTAGTAACACTGACTTTTCTATATCTTCAACTTCTACAGGAGTGGATACAACACCATGGCATCATAGTCTTGGACACATGAGTGAGAAGGGAATGCAAATACTTCATAAAAGAAATTTTTTGCCAGATCTTAAACAAATTGATTTGGACTTCTGTGAGCATTTTGTTTATGGAAAACAGAAGAGAGTCAGATTTCTCAGAGTTGGAAAAGAAAAGAAGAGTGAAAGGTTAGAGCTTATGCATACAGATGTATGGGGACCAACTCGGGTATCATCTCTTGGTGGCTCTCATTATTATATTAATTTTATTGATGATTCAACTAGAAAAACTTGGGTTTATTGCATTCAACAAAAATCTGATGTTTTTTATACCTTTAAGAAATGGAAAGCTTTGGTTGAGAATGAGACAGGAAAAAAGTTGAAGTGTCTCAGATCAGATAATGGAGGTGAATATTGCAACAAGGATTTTGATGATTACTTTTCATACCATGGGATTCATAGAGAGAAGATTGTTCCAAGAACACCACAAGAAAATGGTGTGTCAGAAAAGATGAACAGGACAATCATGGAGCGTGCAAGGAGTATGATATTGCATGCTAGTTTTCCCTTACAATTTTGGGTAGATGTTGTAGATACTACTATTTACTTAATAAACAAAGGACCTTCAAGATTTTTGGATGGTAGAATTCTAGAGGAGGAATGGACAAGAAAAAAGGTAAACTAATTTTTTTTGAAAACTTTCGGTTGTGAAGTATTT
>JZKD02S1927385.1:268602-305267 GCA_000966675.3 Picea glauca | reverse complement strand
CTATAGGTGGAACAACAGTAAGTTGGATTTCAAAACTACAAAAGGTTGTTGCACTTTCAACAACAGAGGCAGAGTATGTTGCTGCTACAGAGGCTAGTAAAGAGATGATTTGGTTGCAGAGGTTTATGGAGGAATTGGGAAAGAAGCAAGAGAATAGTGGGTTGTACTGTGACAGTGAGAGTTCCATTCATCATGCAAAGAACTGTGATTTACATTCAAATACTAAGCATATATAGTTGAGGTACCACTTCATACGATCCAGCTTGGAAGATGGACATTTGAGGTTGGAAAAGATACACACTAACCAAAATTCTGCAGACATGTTAACAAAGGGAGAAACCGGGGAGAAACTGAGTTCCTGCTCAGTTCAAGTTGGTCTTCAAGAATGAATATGAAGATGAGAAATTTGCCAGGTCCAAGAAGGTTCAGATTCCAACATATACAACAGTGGTGGAGTTGTTGAGATCAGTCTCCAAGTGGGAGATTGTTGGTTGTGGAGCCTGATTATCTTCTTGATTCAGAGGTATTTTACTTTCAACTGTGTTTATACCGCATGAAGTATTTACACCCCAGAAGTATGTACACTCTTCCACGTGGGGGAGTGCAGAGGGTGGGTACCCCTTCTGTGGAGTCCGGGGGGCTATCCACCTGATTGGGGGGAAGCGAGCCCGCAGCGGGGGTTTGGGGGCGAAGCCCACAAAGGAGAAATTTCCTTGTAAATGTATATTGTATTTTCATTGTAAATTTCGACCGTTCATTATAAGGTCGCAGATCTAACGATAGAGATTATGATAGGGTTTTTTGCCCTAGAAGGCAACCCTCTTTTATGAGGGAAATGTATTGCGGCTATGGTTGATGGCGAATATTGTATTTTGAGATATGAGATTGTGAGAGAAAGAAGAGGAAGTTACAGTAGGTTTGATGTGGTTGTATCCCTTCATTTTTTGGATAATAATAAAGGAAAGACCTGGCAATTTCTCTGGTGGATGTAGCCCACACTGGGTGAACCATGTAAATCTGTCTCTACTGTATTGTGTATATTTTGTGTTTTGTTTCTGCATTTTTTTTATTTTATTTCTCCACGGTCCTATTTTTCTAACATGGTTTTCTATTCAATAAGGAAATAAGTTGAAACTGTAAAATGTAGTGGAAACAAGCTTGCCAGAATGGTGGTGGCTTATCTCTGAGAAGAGATGTGATGGATGTGATCATTCACAAGAAGATGATTACAATGAGGCTCTGAAGGAATTTTCACAATAAACAGGAATGCCAAAAATCCTAGGAGTCCAAAAAACTAACCCTAGGAGATGAAGCGCCAAAAGTCATCCAGGCCCCATCTGGATAAGTTAGTACATCAACTTCCTGGGTTCGTAACTTTTGCATACGATCTCCGTTTCAGCCATACAATAGCCCGTTGGAAAGGAATCATTGAGGAGATTCATTTTAGGGGATCAATCATTCCTTTGGATATAATTGAGAAGCTATAATCTGAAAAACCTTCATTTAGGCCCTCAAAATTTCCCCGGAAGTTAAAACTGCTAAAAATAAAAAATTGCCAAAATTGCCAGAAAACTGTTTTGAGCTAGTTGGAAAAGGTGGGTGGCCACTGATATCTATCTGGATCAATCCTCCCTCCTTAGGAATAAATTTTATCCATTTCATTGAGTTCCCCCATCAGATGAGGAATTTTTTTCTGAATTTTTCTCTGGGTGAGCCACTTGCCTTGGTGCAGGAGCTGCCCTGCTTTAATGACTCGAGAAAGATGGATCCTTTGTTGTCGAGTTCCCTTGTTTTGTCGGTCCACAATTTGATCACTAGATTCTTGTTGTATGAAATTTGGGTTGAGATCTATTGGTGTCAGCTGTTCTTCTACGTCTGAGGTGTCCAATAATGGTGGGAAATAAAGGCAAAGGATATCCACGTTGAACACTGGGTGGAGGCCAAGGAACGAAGGAATGTTGAGCTAGAAAACACTATCCCCTATGGACTTGGTGATGGTGTATGAACCATAATGGAGTGGGAGAAGATTTTGATGGGGTCCTATAAGGCATTCTTTCTTCAAGTGCAACCAAACTTTGTCTCCCACCTGAAACTTATGTGGCACCCGATGTTGATCATGGCACTGCTTGTACCTGGAATTGGACTTCTATAGGATATCTTGAACCTATTGGAAGATGTGCTAGATCCTTGCAATGATCCAGGTGGCTTTGTCAACTTCAGTTGGAGCAGGAGATGAGTCGATCGAGGTGACCGCAAGGGGAAGTGCACCATCTATGGGACCCAATGGTAGGAATCCCAACCCCACCTGAAAGGGGCTGTGGTCAGTTGAGATATGCAGGGATCGGTTGTAGATATGTTGGACATAGTTAAGGCTCTCATCCCATGTGCGAGGGTGACTTGAATTATAAATGTGAAGGATATGCACAATCATTCAATTTACGACCTCAGTTTGGCCATCTATCTAGGGGTGGAAGGAAATGGATTTGGTGAGCTTGGTGTCTAGCAATGACCAGAGGCTCAACCAAAATGTGATGATAAATCAACTGTCCCGATCTGAGACAATGGTTTTTGGGATTCCAAAATTTACCCAGACCCATTCAAAGAAGAGCTTGGCAGTGGCCTCTGCTGTGATGTTCTTCTTGTAGGAAACCAGAATTTACATCTTAGAAAAGTGATGAACAACCAAAAAAACATAGTCATTTACCTTCTTGGTGGATGGGATGCCCAACATGTAGTCCATTGAGATGGATTCCCATGGACTGTCAGGAGTAGGAAAAGGGGTGTACATGCCCTCTTTATTAGTGGTTGGTTTGGTAATAGTGCAGGCAGTCCAGTACCTGATATACTTGTTGACCTCTTGTCAAATTTTTGGTCAGTAAAAATGTTTCTGTAGCATCACCATTGTCTTTTCGACGCCAAAGTGTCCTACCACCCGACTGTAGTGGGATTCCAGATTAGCTTCACTCACTCACTTGATGGAACAAAAATATGGCCCAGACGACACAACAACCCATCCTGAAGATGGAAATTATCGACAACTTTGTTTGCACCCAACCTTTGGTAGGTGGTGGCGAAGTCTGGGTTTGTCTCATAGATTTGGGGCCATTCATAGGTTTCATGTTCTTAAGAGTCTAGCACCATGGTGAGTTCCATGACTAGTGGTATGTTGAGGCAATCAATGATGTGATTGGTGCTTCTTGTTTTATACTTGATGTTGAGGTGGAATTTCTTCAAGTATGTGGACCACTTTTGATGGTGATCATTCTGCAATTTTCCTTGTGTCTGCATGAAATGCAATGCTCATGATCAATGTGGATGACTGTCTCCTTCCCAAGAATGTAATTTCTCCATTGGCGGTAGGATTGCACAATGGAGTACATATCTTTGTCATAAGTAGGGTACTTACAGACAACATATGATAGTGTCTCACAATGATGACATCCACCACATCATTTGAAGTATCTGTCTTGATCTCAAAGGGATGCTCCAGGTCTGGTAGTGAAATTACTGGGGTTGAGCACAAGAGTTTCTTCAAATCATCGAATGCTTGTTGTTGGGACCAGCCCATGAAAATTTCTCCTTACCACCACACATGGTTATTTGGCTGAGGGCCCATGTAATATGGGAGAATCCCAACATGAACCTATGGTAGAAATTGGCAAGGCCAAAAAAATCCAAAGCTCAGTGAGTTTGGTTGGGTTTGGCTAGCCACAGATGACTTGGATGTTGGCTAGATCCACATGTACGCCATGCTTATCAATGATGTAGCCTAGGTAATGGACCATGTCCATGCCGAAGGAGAATTTTTCCAAGTTGGAATATAGCTTGTGCTCTTGCACGGTATGTAGAACCTGTTGAATATGCTGCAAGTGTTCGACCCAAGTCTTGTTGTAAATGAGAATGTCATCCAGATACACCACTACAAAATTATTGGTGAATGGTTGCAGGATATCATCGATCATCCTCATGAAAGTGGCCGGAGCATTTTTCAAACTAAGGGGCATGACCAACCATTCAAAAAGGTCTTCCTTTGACTTGAAGGTGGTTTTCCATACATATGTTTGTTTTATTGGGACCTGGTGGTAGCAAGAGTTTAGATCAATCTTACTCAAGTATTTGGCCCTCATGAGTTGATCAAGGAGGTCGTCAATTCAGGGAATTGGGTATTAGTTTATGACTGTGGTTTTATTCAAAGCCTGATAATCAATGCAGACTTGCCATGTTCCATATTTCTCCTGTACCAGCATGACTAGGCTCCTACAAGGTGATGAACTGGAACAGATGTGCCCCTTGTGGAGAAGTCCTTGGATTTGTCACTTGATCTCCTCATTCTCTAATAGAGAGCAGTGATAGACTGGACCATTGGGAAGAGGTGTGGGGGGGGTTAGATCGATGGGGTGCTTGACCTGACAGTGCAGAGGTACCCAGGTAGGTGAGGAGAAGATATCTGAGTATTCTTCCATGAACTTATCTAATTGTTTCTACTGTGTGGATAGGTCGATGATAGAGACCTTGGATGTGGCTATGATATTTTACTTATTTTGAGAGAGAATCACAAAGAAGACAAACTTCCCCATCTGAGAGATCACCTTCTTTTATTGCTTATCATAGATCAAGGAAATAGAACTAGGTGGGACTGCCTCGGGTATCCTGCACAATTTCCTATTCAAAAAAATAATAACAGTATGAGGCCTAGACTCATATACAACATGACATTTCCACAAATAAGGTTGTCCCAAAATAACATCACAAACTTTGAGAGGAGAAACATCACACAAGACCTTATCTTTGAAGGGCTTGATGTCGTACGACAATCGAAACTCTTCGCTGACAAGGAAATCGCTTCCTCAGTAGAGCCATCCAATGGTGTAGGGCTCTGGGTGTAGCGTTGTTGGCAGGGCCAGCCGCTTGATGAACTCTATTGAGATGAGGTTATTTTGGCTACCAATATCAATGATGAAGTGTAGCAGGGTTCCTTTTACCCACATATGTGAATGGAAGAGGCATTCTCCTTCTTCTGGCTCATCTGGTTCACCAGGATGGAGCTTGGTGGTAGCAACGGTGGCACTGGGTTCCGTGTCACTGATCTGTCTTCCCCTTTCCAGTTCTGGATCAGAGTTAGAACCCACATCTAATTCACAGGCTTTAACTTCAGCCACCAATGACTACTTTGAGTGGCAGTCAATAGTGTTATGCTAAGGGCTCTTATCGAAGTCGCACCACTTCCCGATATCTTTCTTTGTGTTTCTGGTGTCCTTCTTTTCTTGTGGCTTAGAATTTTTGTCCTGATATTGTCCATTTTTACTTTATCCTTTGTTCTATGGGTTGGGGCTGCCCTTTCTTGGATTTTATTGTGAGGGGTTCCTAGGCCCAAATTGTCGTGTCTTTTGTTTGAGATTCTACTCAATTTTGATGGCATATCGATAGGCCACGCCCAAGGATGAGATGTATAGAAATTCCATTTTGGTCTAGATGTATCTATGCATAGTGTTGTGATACTTGAGCACCAGATGTCACTCTAAATATTTGATACCCATCTTGGTGCGCAAGGTATGGAATATATTTGTGAAATCTAGAACTACTTGGACTCTTTCTTGCCGCAGTGTGGTCCATTTGGTATACAAGTCATCATAACTTCCGACAGGATAGTATTGTTCCTTAATAGCATCCCTGAAGGATTTTTAGGTGGCCATGAATGTAAATAATGAGGGTTCCTCTATTTCCTTTTTCTCACAGAAAGTTTCCCAACAATCTTTGACATGGGGAACGACTTTGAGGAGAACAAAAGTAATCTTTTCTTTATTCGAAAAGTTATGGATAGAAAAATACCCTTCTAGTAGATTCAACCACTTTTCTATAGCATTTGTGTCTAGATGACCTTCAAATATAAGAATATCAAAGTTTATTTTTACCTGGAAGGGGGTGGTGCCTTCGCTCGAAGAAGATGTGTCGCCTGTTGGTAGCCGCCGAAGGATTTGCAGGAAATTATCCATCATATCATTCCTTTGTTGCATGAGGGATTCCTCAATCAACAGTTTGAAAGGACCTCATGTCCTATCATATTTATTTTCTCCTTACATGAGAGGTCGCTTGGTCGTGCGAGAGCTTTTGTCCTCAAGAGAAACAATCTCGAGACACAACTCTTTGTACTCCGACCTTGTTGGGGACATGCATTAAGACAACAAGGAGAAGACTGCTATGATACCATTGATCCAAATTTTATGAGAAGAAAGAAATGAATACATATTATTAATAGGTTCTTAACAAAAATTAACAAAGATACAGTAAAATTGGTTTTCTATTCAATAAGGAAATAAGCTAAAACTGTAAAATGCAGTGGAAACAAGCTTCCTGTAATGGTGGTGACTTTTCTCTGAGAAGAGATGCGATGGATGTGATCGAATAAATGGGTACAATGAGGCTCTAAAGGCCTTTTTACAATAAGAAATAACACCAAAAATCCTAGACATCCAAAAACCTAACCCAAGGAGATGAAGTTGCAAAAGTCACGTGGGCCCCGTCTGGGTAAGTTAGTACATCAACTTCTCGGGGTTGTAACTTTTGCATACGATCTCCATTTTAGGCGTATGATAGCCCGTTGGAAAGGTGTCATCAAGGATATTCATTTTGGGGGATCAATCATGCCTTAATATATTATTGAGAATATTTATCCCGAAAAACATTCATTTAGGCCCTCAAAATGGCAATAGAAGTTAAAATTGCTAAAAGTAGTAAATTGCAAAAATTGCCAGAAAACTATTTTGAGCCAGTTGGAAAAGGTGGGTGTCCACCGATATCCACCTGGATCAATGGAACCATAGGTTATATCAATTGGATGATTTACTTGGTAGTGTGTCGGTACCTCGATGAGTGAGGAGAAGATGTCTCTATACTCTTCCATGATCCCATCCAGTTGCTTCTTCTACAAAGAGAGGTTATGTGTGGAGGTCACAAATGTGGTGGTGACCTTCTACTTATTGTGAGCATGGATCACAAAGAATATGAACTTATTGGTTTGTGAAATGACCTTACTGAATTTCTTCACAGAGATTAAACAAATAGTGGTATGTGGCGCTACCTCTGGTATCTTGTACAATTGTCTACCCAAAGTAATAATAACACTGTGTGGTATATATCCATACACAACATGTTGCTTCCAGAAATATGGTTCACCTAAAATAACATCACAAGATTCAAAAGGAAAAATATCACACAATACCTCATTTTGAACGGGCTTGCTGTTGTAGGTAAGACAACATTGTTGGTTAACGCGGAGATCTCATCCTTGGAAAAGACATCCAATGGTGTAGGGATGAGGGTATGGTGTTATAGGTATGTATATCCTCTTAATGAAATCTACTAAAGTCAGGTTCTTCTGACTACCTCTATCGATAATGAAATTCAACGGAGTTCCCTTTACCCACATCTGTGAGTGAAAGAAGCATTCCCCTTCCTCTGGTTCTTATGGTTCACCTGGTTGGAATTTGGTGGTAGTGACAGTGGCACTGGGTTGGACATCGATTATTCTCTTCCCACTTTTTGGATTTGATTCAGAGTCAAAATCTATCTCTGACTCAAAATATTACAAAGCTACCACTAGTGACTGCTTGGAGCGACATTCTTCGGTGTTGTGCCAAGGGATATTACGGTATTCACAACATTTTTCTGTGTCCTTCTTTGTCTTCTCATTAAATTTATTGGGTTGTGTCTTGGAATGGTTGTCTTGAGAGAGACCATATTTTCTTTGTCCCTTTTTTGGTGGGTCAGGCCCACCTTTTCCCTACTTCAGCTGTGAGGATTTTTCAAATCTAAACTTTGACCTCTTCTTCTTAAATTTCTTCTTCATCTTGATAACATATCTATTAGCCACACCTAATGATACTATGTCCAAAAACTCCATTTCTTTATGAATTTATCTATGCATATAGTCACGGTATTTTAGCACCAAATGTCATTCAGAGTCTTTGATACCCAATTTGGTGCACAGGGTATGGAAAATATTGGTGAAATCTTGTACTGTCTAGTCCCTTCCCCAATGCAGCACGGTCCATGTTGTGTACTGGTCCTCATACCTTCCAAAAGGGTAGTACTGTTCTTAAATGGCATCCTTGAAGGAATCCAATCTGGGGACAAACGCAAATATTTCATATTCCTCTATGGCCCTTTTCTCAAAGTAAGTATCCCACCAGTTCTTAACATGGGGGACGACCTTGAGAAGTGAAAAAGTAATCTTTTCTCTATCAGAAAAATTGTCGACCGAAAAATACCCTTCAAGTAGATTCAACCATTTATCTAAATAATATGCATCTATTATTCCTTCAAATAATGGAATATCAAAATTTACTTGTACCTTGAAGGGGGTTGCATGGCCACTTAATGAAGATGCATCTCCTATGGGAAATCGTCGAAGGATCTATGCAAAGTTGTCCATCATTTCATTCCTTTGTCATGTAAGGGATTCCTCAAGCAAAATTTTAAAAGGATCTCCTGCTCCATAATATTTCTTCTCATCCCCCATGGGTTTTTTTCAGGCTTGGCGTGGCCGATATTGCAAAGGCTCAACTAGTTTGAGTGCAAACTTCTTGTACCCAGATCATGTTGGGGACATGCACGAAGAAAAATAAATGAAGAGAAGACCACTTTGATACCACTGATTTTGATTTATGAGTGGAACGAAAGGAACACAGACTGAATATAATAACATATACATAGGAACAACAACAACATATATCCAGTGAAAAATAACTTCTATTGAATAAATAAAAATAGTCGAAATTGTAAAACTATAGAACGGGAAACAACTTGCTCGAATGGTGGTAGCTATCTCTGAGAAGATATGTGGCTTTCTACACACATCTGTATGAGAAAAATAATTATAGTGAGGCTCCAAAGGCATTTTTTACATTACTCATTAATTAAAAAACACAAGACATCCAAAAACCTAACCCTAGGAGGTGAAACACCAAAAGTTATGTGGGTCCCTATGGGTAAGTTGGTACCTCAACTTCCTGAGGTCGTAATTTTTCATACGAACTCTGTTTTATGCACGTGATAGCCCATTGGAAAGGTATTTTTGAGAAATACACATTATTATATAAAAATCTAAATTCATCTACAATTTTATTGTGGAAAGAAAAAAAACATTGTTTAGGGGCCCAAAACATCCCTAGAAGTACAAAAAGATGTGTTGACATGAATACTTCCAAAATAAACTAGTTGGATTGGATGGGTGGCCTCCAGTCTCCACTTTGAATATGTGTAGGTATTCATACAACCATGAATGTGTAGAAATAACAATTACAAATAAGTACAGAAGAACATGTTAAACTAAAAACTGACAAGAGGAGCTAGTTGGAATAGGTGGGCGGTCACCAATATCCACCTGGATCAAATATGGGGAATATGGCTTGCTACAAATGTTGCAATTTTCAAAGAGAAAAACTCCCTTCCTGAACTTGTAGTATCCCAAGGGATCAACATTCTTACACATTTCCCCCAATAGAAAGAGGCTAGAAGACGAGAGTCATCCTAGGGAATTTTTTGATGGGGCCTCTCAGAATAGTCGATAAATTTGTGGAGGAGTTGTCCTCTTCCTCGCACAAAATCACTATTTTAAAATCACTATGGGTGTTGGGTTGGGTACAAACAATCGTGCATAAATATTGGCTCTAAAAATACTTCTCTTTTTTTTGTGGATAAAAATATTTCCACTTTACATATTTTTGGAGACTCTTTGCTAGTCATCAATTGGATCCATCCAACGTGTTTACAGGGAAAAAAACAGGGACACAAATTCACTCTCTAAGTAAGGTCTATTGATTTCCATTGGGCAGTGGGAATGTATAGAGTTTTGGAATGGTTCGATGAATTTAGTTGCTCCGGTTTTGTATGCAGCAGGCATGGGTCCAACCCCTCTAATTTGGATGTATTTTTTCATTTTTCTTTTCCTATTGTACATTTTGGTCCTATGGATCTCCTTCAGCTCAAGGTCTGTGGAGAAACTTGTGGAATATTCTCTCTTTTTGGATTATATGTCACTTGAGAAGAGGGAAGGCTATTATTTGGGTACTTTTGATATGTAAGTTGGTCACTTCCAACAATACTACTTACCTCTTAGGATCAAAGGGGGGCTTATTTTTTTTATAGGATCTTGTGCCCTTTTTGTAAGGTATATGGTACTGGCTCTCAAATACATGGAGACATGTATATGGAGAATGCCAATTTCTTTTCTCCAACAAATGAAATAAAATTTACTCTTTTTTCTTCAGAAAAAAAAAAAAAAAATGAATCCAAGAGGAATGAATCCATGGGAAGAAGGGGAATACGACCAATAAAATGTTGGGGATGTAAAGGATATAACATGTACATGGATTTACCTAACAAATAATATATTTTGAGTACATTACAAAACATCCAAGAAGATACTACAGTAGACGACATGGGAAGAAATGTTCCAAGAATATATGCATTCTTGGAAGAATGAAAACCAGAACACCAATCCCATATGATTGAGGTGGAAGGTGAGATCATTAATAATCATGTTTTTATATTAATTTATTTAGGAGAAATCCATATCTACATTTATCTTGAAATAGTGGAAAGATTTCATTTGGAGAAAAGTAAGATTGAAAAATCATGGTTGTTTCAACTAGCCACTAGAAACAAAAGAAGGATCAATCATACTATCAAAGATTGTCCAAAAAATATGAATGGAGTGAGTAATAATGTTTATATGAATATCATACCATTAGGATATTATGATATCATGATTGGAATGGATTGGTTGGACAAGCATCATGATGTCCTAGATTACCATAATAAGACATTTACATGTCTTGACGAAGAAGGAAAACATGGAACAAATACTCTTTTTTATAAAGAAGGATGGAGAATTAAGGCTATATATTTCCTTTAGATAGTTTAATAAATCCATTGTGAATAAAAAATACCCTCTACCCAAAATTGATGACCTCTTTGATCAGCTAAGAGAAGAAAAAATATTTTCAAAGATAGACTTGAGATTAGGATATCACCATGTGATAATGAAGGAGAAAATATATTTTCAAAGATAGAATTGAGATCAGGATATCACCATGTGATAATCAAGAAATAAGACATCAATAAGAAAACTTTTATAACCAAATATAGACATTATGGATTTGTAGTGGTGCCATTCAGATTGAACAATGCACCAATTATCTTTATGTACTTAATGAATGGCATAGTCATAAATTATTTGGACACGTTTGTCATTGTGTTCCTGGATGACACAATTATCTATTCAAAACCATAAGAATAACATGATCAACATTTGATATTGGTGTTGAAATTTATAAGGGAACATCATTTGTATTACAAGCTAAGAAAGTGATCTCTTTACCAAGTGAAGATCCATTATTTGGGGAACATTATTTTAGAGGAAGGTATAAAAATATATCCAAAGAATATTGAAGCCATTAGAGGATGGATAGCACCAAATAATGTTTTAAAAGTTACATATTTCATGGGATTAGTGAGATACTATAGAATATTTATAAAAGGATTCTCTAAAATTGCTCATCCCATCACCTCTTCCCAAAATACAAGAATTAAATTTGAATGGATAGAAGAGTGTGAAGAAACTTGTAATTTTTTGAAAGAGTTACTTACTAGTGCACATATTTTGAAGATTGTTGACCTAAATGGGAATTTTGTGGTATGAACAGATGCATGAAAAGGACTTGGTCGAGTTATCACTTAGAATGGATGTGTCATTAGTTATGACCCCAAAAAGCTTAAATAATAGGAGAGGAATTATTCCACACACGATTTGGAGATTGCTTCCATAGTTCACACATTGAAGATGTGGAGGCATTATTTAATGGGGAAGATACTTTAATTAAGGATAGACCATAGTGGTCTGAAATATATTTTTAAAGAACAAACTTTAAATGTGAGGAAGAATAGATGGCTGCAATTTTTAAGTGAGTATGACTTTGGCATCAAACACATGAAAGGAAAATAAAATAAAGTCGATGATGCACTCAATAGAAGATTACATCTCATGCATTGTAACATTTCCATCCACTCAAGTTGGTCCACGCCACACAATTCTCTTCCAATACCACTCTAATACCATAATGTAACATCGCAATATTATTGTTGGAAAATTATACTTCTAAATCTAGTACACATATTCTACTTTATAACAATGATTTGCACATTAATATTGAAATTAATGCACGTGAACCCAAGTTGGGTCACACCACACTGGAATTATTACTCTGACCCAATTTAAAACAGTGGAGGTAACTCATTAAAACTGTGCACCCAACCATACTGAGAACCCAAACATTAATGTGCACATAAATCACTATTAATACATGATCATTACTATGCACAAAATTGTTATGGCATCACACACATAATTTTTTCACCTTTCGTGCACAAACTACTTCCCCGCACACACCATCAATCCAACCTCTTTCTCACATAGAGTATTTCCCCATGTGCATGGACATTATAGCCTCACTTAGAGTCCCATGGCCATTAGTATACCAAGAATAACTATTAGTAATAGTCATACACAAAATGTACATCTACAATACAAAAAATTGACACCACTTATGTGTGTAAGAAAAATTATACAAAATGACATCAATTACTTATATGCAACATCATACAAGAAATATACCATAGTAGACATATATAAATACACACATAGTAAATGAGACAAGCACATAAATAACACTTATCATTTATGAAATTCACCAACTACGTGGAGGATTCAGACGTTCCTCCCAGCCATATAATCTCTTCCTCATAAACTTATTGTAGTAGGTCACCCCTGATTTGGGGCTTAAACTCCACCAGGAAAAAAGGATTCCTAATGACAAGCCTAATGTTTGATAAAAAATGGAATTGCTTAGTCCAAGGGGCCCACTACTGCAACTAGTCTACAGACTCTCATTCCTCACATGCATGTCCCACCCTAGGAAGTGTGACCCTTCTCTTCTCAATAGCCCTTCCACTTCCCCACTTCCCTTTCAAGGCTTCGACAACAGGATGAATAGGAAGTCTCAGAGAACTGTGACTAATTCCCAATGCACGACATAACAATTCCAAACATTCCTCACCTGGGGAGAATCCTCACGAGCCTGACAACCTACCTCTTCAACAACAAACCTCTCACCTGGAGAGAATGCCCACAAGCCTAAAAATTTGCCCCTTCAACAAAAAATATCTCACCTGGGGAGAATGCTCACAGGCCTGACAAGTCACTTCTTCCATAAACACAATCTTTCCCAGGCACCAGTTTAAGCAATGACAATAAATTACAACCATATATGATTTCCTCCCAGCTGAATTCTTGAATGAAAAATGATTGAAATAATGAATAATCCCCCCGAAAATACACTAAGGCCAATGATATATATTGTATGAATTAAAATGGACACTTGTCACCTTTAGAAATATATTTATCCACTTGGTGACTCGTTCACATCCCACTGGAACTTAGTATAAATGATATCCATAAATTATGGTTTTCGAAAATAATAATAAAATATTCCCCGAGACTTAAGCCCCTTAGATTATCCCCTCTCTTAACTCTAGCCCCTGTTTCCCTTTTTCAATGGAGTTTATCCCTTCATCTCATTTTCTTCTGAGTTAGTCTACGTGCAGTAATGTGATAATATTAATAACTTGAGTGTGATTACATTTTACAAGAAAAGGCACACTCTCCTATTTGCCTCTCGACTCACCATCCCAATAATCAATAGGCTATCCAACCTCAATCACATATACATACACATATATGTATTACTTGGTTTGATGCACACTTCAAGGTAATCCCCACACACTTACTTAAGTGCGCACAACACTATGGAATATGCACACCCTTTCTTTGACAAACAAACCTCGTGCAATACTTAGGTGCACGCAAAATCACAACTTGGTACCAACGACTCACCAAACTATATGTACACTTACATTAAAATTGGTACCAACAACTGACCAACCTATATGCAAAATTACAACTAGGGTTTGTATTAGGGACATTACATTCCCCTCCCCTTTATTTATGAAATGTCCTTAGTGTGTTATATACACATGTAAATACAAAACTTCAAAAGATTTCAAAAATATGAGGACACTCTCCCCACATAGAATCCTCATGCTCCCAAGTTTCATCCTTGGGACCGTACAAGGTCCATTGGACCTTTATTAGGTCCATGAGTCAATTCCGGAGTTGTTTTATTTTTTGATCCAATATGCAAACTCGTCGCACATGGAAATCACATTCCATCTCCACTTGGATCACAGTCCAATCAATAGTATGATTAACATCATGTACATAATTTTTAACAAATTATACATGTAAAACCATATGAATACTCAAGGATGCACATAATGAAAACATATATGCAACATGACCAATCTTCTCTACGATTTCAAAGGGTGTATAGTAGCATGCTGCCAACTTAGAACAATTTCCAAAATTCAAGGAATTGCATCTTATTTTTACTTTCAAGAACATGTAGTCACGCACTTTGAATTCCATGTGGGTTTTCCCTTTATCTATGCAATTTTTCTTCCTATCTTGGGAAACCTTTAAATTTTTCCTTATCTTCACCACCTTCTCTTCCATTTCTCGGAGAAGATCTGGCCCAACCATGACTCTGTCTATTAGCATGTCCTAACTCATTGGTGTGTTGCAATTTCTACCATAAACTTCCTCAAATGGGATCATCTTTAAAGATTCTTGATACCCTTTGTTGTAAGAAAACTCTACTAAGTGAAGGTGGTCTTCCCATTTTGATGGTTTATCTGTCACATATATCCTAAGCATATATTCAATCAATTGATTTACATTATTTGTCTGTCCATATGACTCACGGTGATAGGTTTTGATAAAGTTCATATTTGTCCTGAATCCTTTGAATAGTCCTTTCCAAAATTTTGATGTGAACTTGGAATATTTGTTAGACAAAATTTTCTTAGGTACACCATGCAATCTAGAAATTTCTCGCATGTATATTTAAGCAATTTTGGCTTCCTTATGAAGTGACTTCATTGGAATTAAATGGGCATATTTAGTAAGCTTATCCACCACTACCATAATAGAATCATGTTTCTTAGAATTCCTAGGAATCTTAGTTAAGAAATCCATGGTTACAACTTCCCAATTCCACTGAGGAATGGGAAAAGGTTGTAGCAAACTAGTTGGATGTTTGTGCTCAACCTTGAACTTTTGACATTCAATGCATCTAGAAATAAAATTTGCAACCTCTTTTTTCATTCCTGGATAATAGTATCACTTTTTGACTGTCGTTATCGTCTTTTGGTAACCTGGATGTCCTACATAAGGAACTTTATGCATCTTTGAAAATAACATATTTTTCAATTCTTGAACATTCAACACATAAACTTTATGTTGATACATGAGGATTCCTTCCTCTTTTAACTCATAACCTTCCTATTTATATTGCAATATACTTCACTGCAAATTTTTCTTTATGTCCATATAACACTGATCTTATTTGGAAAACTCCAAAATTCTATTTCTCAAATATGATTTATGCTTGTCAATGGCTATAGTATCCACTTTGTGCACCCTCCTGCTGAATGTGTCAGCCACCTTGTTTTCTTTTCCTTTGATATATGATTTCTGCCAAAGTCATACTCACTAAGGAATTATAACCATATTCTTTTTCGAGCATTCAAAATTGGTTGTCCAAACAGATATTTCAGACCACTATGGTCTTTTCTCATCTCAAATAGTTTACCCATGTGATAGTGCTGCGACATATACTAGACATGCACTATAGATGCCAATTCTAAGTCATGAATATCATAGAGTCTTTCATGCTCTTTTATATTTCTTGATTCATAACACAACACATGCCCATTCTGACTAAGGACTCCATCGAACACAATGAATTCCTCATCTAGATCAATAATCCTCAAAATTGGCATAGTTGTAAACAAACTCTTTAAGGATTGAAAACTCCTTTCACAATCCATAGTCCATTCAAATCACACAAATTTCTTTTGCAATAATGTAATTGGATGTGCAATTCTTGAAAAGCATTCAATAAACCTTCTATAATAACCTATCGGTCCCATGAAGGATCTCACTTTTGTGACATTTCTTCGTGTTGACCATTCTTCAATGGATTTTATCTTTGTTGGGTCCACAACTATCCCTTCCTCTGAAATTATATGACCCAAATAATGAATTTGTCATTGCTAAAATGATCAATTTCTCAACTTTGTATAAATATGATACTCCCTCAATAACTGCAACACCATCCTCAAGTGTTTCTCATGCTCTTCTTCGGACTTTGAGTAAATAATTATGTCACACGAAAATACAATGACAAACATATCTAAGTAATTTCTGGAAAATCCATTCCTATGTTAGAAAAACAGGATCGTGAAGAAATCAAATAAAATCAAATAAGGAAATAAAACACACAAGATACACAATACAATAGAGACACAAATATGCGTGCCTCACCCAATGTGGGATACGTCCACTAGATAAATTTCCATATCATTTCGTTATTATTATCGAACAAATGAATGGATACAACCTACAACACACCCACTATAACTTCATCTTCTTTATCTCACAATCTCCTCTCTCAAAATTGAATATTCACAATGATATATTGCCACAATACATTTTCCTAATAAAAGAGGTATTTCCTTCTAGGGGAAAAAACCCTAACATAACTTCTACTACTAGATCTTCAACCTTATAATGAACAGTCTAGATTTACTATGAAATTACAATATACATTTACAACGAAAATTTTCCTTCAAGGGCTTCTCCTCTGGACTCCCCAATCAGGGGGATCTCCCCCTAGACTCCGCAAGGGGAGAAATCCCCCCCTGTACTCCCTCATGTGGACGTGTACAGTCTTCCAGGGTGTAAAGTATTCATGGGGTATAAAAATGGATGAAAACAAAGACCTCTGTATCAGAAAGATAATCAGGCTCCACAACCAACAATCTACCACTTGGAGACTGATCTCAACAACTCCACAACCAACAATCTACCACGTGGAGACTGATCTCAACAACTCCACCACTACTGTATTTGTTGTACTATGATCCTTATTGGACCTGAAAAATTTCTCATCTTCACCTTCATGCTTGAAGACCAACTGAAACTAAGAAGGAACTTGGTTTCTCCCTAGTTACTTCCTTTGTTAACATGTCTTCATGATCCTAGCTAGTGTGTATATTATCCAACTTCAAATGTCCATCTTCCAAGATGGATCATATGAAATGGTACCTGATATATATATGCTTAGTCTTCGAATGGAAGGATAAGTTATTTGCAAGATGAATGGAACTCTCATGTCATAGTACAAACTTCTATTCTCTTGCTTCTTTCCCAATTCCTCCATAAACCTTTGAAACCAAATCATTTCTTTACTAGCCTTTGTAGCAACAACATACTTTTCTTTTGTTGTTAAAAGTGAAACAATATTTTCTAGTTTCTAAATCCAACTTATTATTGTTCCACCAATAGTAAAAACATACGATGTGGTGCTCCTCTTGCTATCTTTATCACCTACCATATGTGAATCAACATATCCATGTAGAATAGTGTCTGAACCTCCAAAACATAATGCATGAGTATTAGTACCTCTCAAATACCTGAGAATCCACTTTACTCCCTCCCAATGTTCTTTACCTAGATTGTTCATATATTTTCTCACAATTCCCAATGCATGTGAAATATCTGGTCTTGTGCAAACCATCGCATACATCAAGTTGCCAAACTTTGATGAATAAGGGACCCTAGAAATGTATTATATCTCTTGTTGTGTCTTGGGGAACATTTCCTTAGTTAATTTGAAATGGTTGTCCAAAGGTTTAATAATTGGTTTTTCATTCTACATTCTAAACCTCTCCAACACCTTCTCTATGTAATCATCCTAAGACAATGTCAATTTGTGATTTTTCATGTCTCTTGTTATTCTCATACCAAGTATTTTCTTTGCAACATGCAAATCCTTCATCGCAAATGAATTAGGTAATTTCTCCTTGAGAACATTTATATCCTGCATATTAGACCCTGCAACAAGAATGCCATCTACATGCAATAGAAAGATAATATAGCTTCCATTTTCTAGATTTTTAAAATAAACAAAGTGGTCAGAATGACATCTACTATAACTGTGTTCTATCACAAATCTATCAAACTTTAAATACCACTTCCTTGGATATTTATTTAGGCCATACAAACTCTTCTTCAACCTTCATACCAAATTTTCTTTCCCTTTGACCTCATAGCCCTATGGCTGCTGCATATACATCTCTTCCTCCAAATCCCCATGGAGAAATTTTTTTTTTACATATAACTATTCAATATGAAAATATTATACTTACACAAGACTTAAAATAGTCGTAATTGAAGTCATCTTAACAATAGGAGAAAATATTTCATCAAAATCTATACCTTTCTTTTGTGCAAACCCCTTTACAACAAGTCTAGCCTTGTACCATTTTTTCCCTCCATCTTCTTCCTTCAAATTGTAAACCCATTTATTATACAATGCTCTTTTTCCTGGAGGTAACTGAACCAAACCCCATGTATTTTTAGTTACAAGGAAATCCATTTCATCTTTCATGCCTTTCTCCCACTTCTTTTTGTGTCTACCTACATTGCCTCTTCATAAAATTTTGGTTCACCAAAATCAGTCAACAATAAATAATAGAATGAAGGAGAGTATCATTCAGGGGGTCTACTTATCCTAGTAGATATTCTAACAACACTTGCATGAGTTTGAGTTACTTTCTTCTCCTGTTGTAGTACATTTTTATTTTCTGGTACCTTTGGAATTTCTTTTCTAGTGATTTCATGAAGCACTGCATATTATGGTTTTTATGTTTCATGCATCTTTCCCTGCAACTGATCTTTGTACATGACCTTATCATTGAATATGACATCTCCACTCCTAATTGTTTTGTGATTTTCATAATCCCATAAGAGATAACCAAAATCATTAACACCGTATCCAATAAAGGTACACTTCTTGGATTTTTCCTCAAGMTTTGTTCTATTTTCTTTATCAATATGGAAAAATTCTTCACAATAAAAAATTTTCAAAAAATAATAGTTTACCTTTTTACCTATCCATGCCTCCTCTAGAATTATACCATCCAAATATATTGAACATCCTCTTTTTATTAAGTAAACAATAGTATCTACAACATCTGCCCAAAACTGTAAGGGAAAACCAACATGCAACCTCATACTCCTTGCATGCTCCATGATTGTCTTGTTCAACCTTTCTAACACACCATTTTGTTGTGGTATTCCTAGAACTGTATTCTCTCTACGAATCCCATGGTATGAAAAAAATCATCAAACTCATTTCTACAATAGTCACCTCCATTGTCTAATATGAGACACTGAAAAAAAAAATTATGTCTCATTCTCAACAAAAGATTTCATTTCTTAAAAGTATCAAAAGCATCATATTTTTGTCAAATGTAACAAACCCAAGTTTTTCTAGTTGCATCAACAATAAAAGTAACATAATAACAAGAGCTTCCAAGATATCATACATGAGTTGGTCCCCATACATCTATGTGCACAAGCTCTAGTCTTTCACTCTTCTTTTCATTTCCAACTCTGAGAAATACGACTCTTTCTTTTTTTCATAAACACAATATTCACAGAAATCCAAATCAATTTATTTAAGATCTAGAAAAAAATTTCTTTTGTGAATTATATGCATCCCCTTCTCACTCATGTGTCCAAGCCTATGATTCCATAGTTTTGTATCCACTCCTCTAGAAGCTAAAGAGATAGAAAAGTTAGTATTATCAGTACATAAATAGAATGTACCTACCTTCTCTCCTTTTTCTATCACCATTGATCCTTTGGTGACCTTCCACACCTTATCTATAAATATGGATATAAAACCTTCACTTGCCAACTTCCCTGTTGAAATTATATTTTTCTGTAGATATGGAACATGTCTTACCTAATTAAACAACCATTGGTTTCCATTCCTTTTCTTTAATTTTACCTTTCCCATTCCAACAATTTTGCATGGTGCATCATCACCCAAATGAACCTGTCCAAAATCACCTTGAACATAATCTAGAAAACAATTTCTATGGCGTGTGGCATGAAATGAATCCCCTGAATATACTACCCAATACTCATAAATATTATCTACAAAAATAATCAAATAATCTTGTAACACATCACCTGTTACATCTGCTTCCTGATTTTTCTCATGTTGTCCATCTCTTTGTTTTTTGGGAGCTCTGTAGTGTTTCTTCAAATGTCCTTTATTCCCACAATTCCAACACTCTATCTTTCCTATTCTAGATTTGGATCTTCCCTTCCTATAATTCTCACAGTTCCCTAACTTTCCTTTATCCTTTTGTCTTCCCCTGTTCTCCATGTTTAACGCATTACTTGATGTCTTACCTTTGCTTTTCCATCGGATTTCCTCACTAAGGATAACACCAAAAACATCATCAAATTTTAAAGTGTTTGAACTAGAGACAAAGTTAGTTACAGCCATGACTAAGCCATTATAGGTTTATAACAATGAGCATAAGATTAGAAGAGCCTTGACTTCATCATCAAAGTCCACTTTTATAGAACCTAGTTGATTAGTAACTGTATTAAATGTATTTAAATGATCTTCAACAGAACCACCTTCTGACATGTTCATATTAAATAATCTCTTAATTAGAAATACCGTATTGGACACCAAGGGTTTTTCATATAGTTTATCCAATGGGTCTATCATATCCTTCGTTGTCTTTTCTTTCAAAATATTGAAATCCACTGATGATGTCAGGATTAGATGTATCGTTCCTAGTTCTTTATGTCAAGAACCTCCCACTCTTCATCCCTCATGGACATCGAATTCTTTGCTATTCCACCTAATGGTAGGATTAAATCCTTCTGATATAAATAATATTCCCTTTGCATATTCCATAACTAGTAGTTCTGGTCATTAAATTTCTCGACTCTAAACTTTCCATCTTCCTAAATTGCTCCCACTCGAACCACGAACCCTCTTTTCCTGCGAGTTAACTTTCGCTCTGATACTTGTTGTTAGAAAAACAAGATCACAGAGTAATAAAATAAAAACAAATACGGAAATAAATCACAGAAGATACACAATACAATAGAGACAGAGATACACTTGGTTCACCCAGTGTGGGCTACATCCACCAGAGAAATTTTCAAGTCCTTCCTTTATTATTATCCAAGAAATAAAGGGATACAACCTATAACACACCCATTGTAAATTTATCTTCTCTCAAAATAAAATATTCACAATGATACATAGCTGCAACAGATTTCCCTCATAAAAGAGGGTTTCCTTCTAGGGAAAAAAACCCTAACATAAATTCTACCATTAGATATGTGACCTTATAATGAACATTCTATATTTACTATGAAATTACAATATAGATTTACAGGGACATGTTTCCTTCGGGGGATTCTCCCTTGAACCCCCATCGGGGAGCCTTGTCCCTCGAATCCCTGTCAGGGGCCCGCTTTCCCTCAGAACCCGTAGGGAGGAAAGCCCATCGTTCACCCCCCCACATGGAGTGGTGTACAGTATTCCAAGGTGTAATTTCTTCATGGGGTATAAACATGACTGAAAAAAAATACCTCTGAATCAATAAGATAATCAAGCTCTACAACTAACATCATCAAACACATGAAGACAGTTGGTGCATTTGACAACCCAAATGGAACCACCATGAACTCATAATGTCCATACCTTGTTCTGAAGGAAGTCTTGTTGATTTTTTTTTGTTTAATTCTTACTTGGTGATATCCAAATCTGAGATCGATCTTTGAAAATATATGCATGCCCGTCAATTGATCAAAGAGGTCATCTATCCTTGGAAAATGATAGTTATTCTTTACTGTTAATTTTTTCAACTTCCCGAAGTCTATACAAAGTCTTAATTTACCATCCTTTGTTAGGGACCTAACCTCTATAACCCATCAAGTGGGTAGAATAATATATTTCCATGTAATAACGATCAATATTAATAAGTCCTAGCAATAAGGAGGAATAAGTCAAATGTAAGAAGACCTAATAGAAGCTTCTACTTCTAGAAGGATATTTCTCTAGATTTTTATTTTGGATAGATAAATTCAGTATAAATAGGAGTAGAGGGTATGAGAATTTTTTTCTTGAAGAATTATTTTCATAGAGCTCTACTCTTCTGGAGGTTTCCCCCTCTAAGAGGCAAGTGAACATTGTTTATTATCAATAAAGGTATAATTCTGGTGTTGTGGTTCCATATAATTTGTTGTTCCACTATTATATATGCATTATTTCCACATTTTGTTTCTATCTCAATGTTATTCTTTGCATTATTTCTCTTTTATGCTAATATAATATACCTGGTACCTTACAAGTGCTATCAAAGCACTTTCCTTGGAAGAAAATTGTGGGTTAATTTTTTTTCAAGGTAGAGACGTATTCTAACATCTTAAAGATACAAAGATCTATCATTACGTTTAAAAACCTATGGTTAGGGAGTAATACACACAGGAAATACAAGTGGTACTTAAGCACAGATCTGTTGGCCACCCTTGTAACCCCTTGTTGGTACCCCTTCAATTGGTAGTGCAAAAGAAAACACCTATATACAAATCGACCTAGATGTCTTGAATCCCTTTATAGATAAACCGATTGGTCACCTGACTACTATAGTTCCACTGAAAACAACACTCAGGAATATACTCTCTAGTACCTAGCCAGTGAAGTAGTACGACTAAGGGAATGGTCTAGCCTCCTTAGTTGGTGCCCTGCGATATTGGTCAAAGTACTATTGTTGGACCCCACATGTATATCAGAGAGTTATAGAACAGGGAAAACCATTGTCTATACAACCCTTGAATACCCTAACCCTTGGGAAGGAAATAGAAATACAACAGAGAAGACATATTGCCATGTAATTGTGTCTCTTGCATTTTGGTTGTGAAATTACTACATATTTCTTCCTGTTAAGAATTTGGGATCTAGTGGTCCCACCAACACACTTATTTGGGATCTATCCCAATGGATTCCCATTTTCTCCATAATCCGAGTCATACCTTTCATTTTTAATAAAAAAAAATCAGTGGACCTAACCCCTTCCGAACTTTCCTATTTTTTTCCTATCCCATTATATTCCCCTTCTCGTTGTGATTGTCATGGTACCTATCACTTATAAGTATTTTTATGTGGTCCCACCCACCCATTTTCCATTACCCTCACTCCCCCTCTCCAAATGTCCAACACTCGCAACCAAGAGATGCAAGATTCCATCAATGAATCCAAGGAATCCATCCAACATGTGACATATGAGAACGACTCTACCAATTCCCACCTTGCACAATTATAGACCCAAGTCCAACACAAATTTGACACCATGGAGGCCAAATTAATGAACCAATTTAAAACCCTCCAGTCTGATGTCAACCAGTTGTTGAACTGCACTCCAGGTCCTTCCCCCTTAGACCAACCATATGTTGTTGATTCTTCTCATTCTCTGCATTTTCAATCCAACTCCTTTCATCATGGCTCCTTTATTCCCCACGTTGACCATTAGTTTTCTCGGCACAGTATTACTGATGAGTTGGCCAAAAATCACTATGTTATCATCTATGTAGATCCTGAACGATGGAAATGGTGGAAATGGTGTAAAAATTTACGTAAGGGGTATATTGCATGGACCCAATTTGTTGTTTATATATATGACTGATTTGGCATTGATACCCACTATCTCATTCATTTGATCAAGTTGAAACAATCAGGCAAAGTGGAACACTTTATAACTTATTTTGAACATTTGACCTTTCGAACTAAGGGCATGCTAGATGCATTCTTCTGCAAATTCTTTATTAGTGGCCTAAAGGATGAAATACGATCCCAGGTTCCCATTGCCCACCCTCATACTTGGTTGGATGATGCTAAATGTTCCAAAGAAACCCAACAAGTTCCTTTTTCCTAGAACAAAAAACCCTCTTTTGTTCCTCACCCTTGACCCACTAATCCTAAACCCCCTGCCACTCCCCTCAAGTTCCATAAATTAACTAGGGATGAAATGGTTGAATGCCAACTAAAGGGTCTTTTTTATAATTTTGATGAAAAATATTTTCTGGGGCACAAGTGTAAGGAAGAAAAATGTTTTATGGTCATTTCTGAAGATGTTCCTGAAGAAGATGTGACAATACCCCTTGTTGAAGAGCCTTCCCTTCCTAATTCTACCCAAGAGCCCACTGACCCACCTAAAATTGACCCACTCATTTCCTTACATGCCCTCATTGGCTTCTTTGTTCCACAAACCCTCAAGCTCATTGGCTATATTAAGAATAGGAAGGTCATCATCCTTGTTGACAGTGGTAGAACCCAAAATTTTATTCATCGTCACATTGCCTAGGAAACCAATTCCTATATTTGTGTTGTCAATAATTTCAAATCATGATAGCCAATGGTGGGTCCATGAAATGTTGTGGGCATTGTGAAAATGTACGTCTTCAAATTGGAGATTACCACCTGAAATCTCATATGTTTTCAATTGACATGGGTGGTTGTGACATTGTGCTAGGTGTTGAATGGTTACACACGTTGGGTCCCATTCTTATGGATTTTAAGGAATTCACCATGCAATTCCAACAGGAGGGACAAAGATATCAATTCTGACGTCTCACAGTTGGTTCTCCTGAGATCATCAGTTCTCATCACATGAAAATCCTCCTCAAGAAAGGCCACTTTGGTATTATTTCTCAACTCCATTCCATTCAAGTAGTTGAGACACCATTTGTGCATCTTGAACTCCAAGCTATCCTCTCCAAAGATCAAGATGTTTTTTCCACTCCGAAGGGACTTCCGCCTTCTCATGGTGTTCATGATCATTCCATCCCCCTTGTTCTTGGCAGTCTTCCTCCCAATTTTCTCCATTATCTTCATACCTTTTCCCAAAAGAATGAAATTGAGAAAATAATGTAGGAATTGCTCCAAGAGGGTGTTATCTTCCCCATTACCAACCCTTATTCTTCTCTTGTGGTCATGGTACTCAAGAAAAAAGGTACTTGGCACATGTTTCCTGACTTTCATGCCCTCAATAAACTCACCATTAAGGAAAAGTTTCCCATTCCTTTCATTGATGATCTCTTGGATGAGTTGAGTGGTGCTCAATACTTCACTAAACTTGATCTGCAAAAGGCTACCACCAGATACATATGCAAGAATATGACATCCACAAGACTACCTTTCAAACTCATGACAGCCACTATGAGTTCTTGGTCATGCCCTTTAGTGCCCCCTCCACCTTCCAAATCCTCATGAATAATGTTTTCTATCATTTTCTCTGTCATTTTGTCTTAGTTTTCTTTGATGATATTCTCATCTATAGTAAAACCTGCAAATCCCACTTTTCCTATGTGGTTCAAGTTCTCCATCTACTCTCTCAGCACCAACCTTTCCTCAAACACTCTAAATGTTCCTTTGGAACCTCAAAATTCGAGTACTTGGGTCATAATGTAGGCAAGGATGGTGTTTGAGTGGATCGTAAGAAGATTGAAGAAATGTAGAATTGGCCTCGCCCCAAGACTATCAAAAGCTCGTGTGGTTTTTTCGGTTTAATAGGATATTATTGCAAGTTTGTTTAGAATTATGGAAAGATTGTGGTGCCTCTCACTGCTCTCCTTAAAAATATTTTTTTCACTTGGACGCACGTAGCTGATCAAGGATTTAAAGACTTGAAGGCGGCTATGTGAACTACTATGATCTTGGACCTTCCTAATTTCACAAAGAACTTTTTCCTAGAATGTGATGCCTCCAGGAGAGGAATTGGAGCTATCCTTATGCAAGAGGGAAAATATTTGGCCTTTACCAACAAACAATCGTCAGAACACCATTTGGGGAAATCAATCTATGAAAAGGAAATGTTGTCTATATTGCATGCCATGGATCTCTGGCACCCTTAACTCTTGCGACAACACTTCCAAATTAAGACAGATCATCAAAGCCTCAAGTATTTTCTGGAGCAACGACCTTACCCCCCAGAGAAACAAAAATGGGTGACTAAGCTCTTTGGGTATGATTATGAGATCATTTACAAGAAAGAAAAATAAAATGTGCTTGTTGACGCTCTTTCACTAAAATATGAAGATGAAGGGTCCCTTTACTCCCTCGCCTTCATTGCACCCAATTGGCTCCAAGTTGTTTGCTAAGAATGGCTCCAAGATCCTAAAATTTTGCATCTGATCCAACAATTGCAATCCAACTCTCCAGTTTCACCAGGTTACTCTTGTCAGAATGATGAGATTCTCTACAAAGGGTGTTTGTATTTAAGTAAACAGACACAACTTAAATCCACAGTTCTTTCTGAACTTCATGCTACACTCATAATTGGGCACTCAAGGTTTACCAAAACCTATGACAGGGTCAAACCTTTTTTTTTGTGGGATGGTATGAAAAAGGACAGTCAAAATTTTGTGGTAGAATGTGATGTTTTTCAATGCAACAAGGGAGAAACAATCGAAGGTCCTGGCACACTACAACAACTTTTGATTCGACCCGCTATTTGGAGGGACATCTCTATGGATTTTATTATGGGATTACCTAAATCAGGAAATAAGTAAGTCATCATGGTGGTCGTTGATCGTATTTCCAAGTGTGCTCATTTATGTTCTCTTCAACACCCATTTAGCACATCCATTGTGGATCAACTTTTTATGGATCATGTCTTCAAGCTTCATGGCATGTCTCATTCTATTTTTTTTTTATTGAGATCCCACTTTCACTACCAATTTGGCAAGTTGTAAACATGTGTTTGGAGACATATTTGAGGTTTTTTTCCTTTGAAAGACAAAATCAATGGGATCAATGGTTACCATTAGCTGAATGGTGGTACAACACTTCTTACCATACAACTAGTTGCATGACTCCTTTTGAAGTAGTATATGGACAAAATCCACCTTCCATTATCTCCTACATGCTAGGTGTCTTGAAGGTCCAGGAATTTAACCAGACACTTACAGTTTGAGAGGTTATACTCCATACCCTCAAAGATAATTTGGTCATGGCTCATAATCGCATGAAGAAACAAGTAGATCAAGGTCACTCAAAATGTCAATTTGTTGAAGGAGACCAGGTATTTCTTCAACTATAGAATTATAAATAAAATTCACTCAAGGCCGAACATTGTCATAAAATGGTTCCCAAATTTATGGTCCTTATACAGTTCTCAAGCACGTGGGACAGGTGGAATATCAATTATTTCTTCCTATTCCTTCTAAGATCCATCCTATTTTTCATGTATCTTATTTAAATAAGGTGATTGGAGCTAAGTGACAAACTCAAACCAACCTTCTCGATTTGGATGAAGAAGGGTTCATATGGTTGTATCCAAGAGACGTTTTGGACCAGTGTGAGTGTCATCTTCATTAGTGCACCATCAAAGAAGTGTTAGTCTAGTGAAAACATACAACTCCAATAGTTTCCACCTGGGAACTAGATACCATTCTACAACGATTTCCTCAACATTAGCCTTGAGGACAAGGCTTATTTTAAGGGGGAGGGCATGTTAGGGACCTAACCTCCCTAACCCCTCAAGTGGGTAGAATAATATATTTCCATGTAATAAAGGTCAATATTAATAAGGCCTAGCAATAAGGAGGAATAAGTCAAATGTAAGAAGACCTAATAGAAGCTTTCACTTCTAGAAGCATCTACCTCTAGATTGTTACTTTGGATAGATAAATTTAGTATAAATGGGAGTAGAGGGTATGAGAATATTTTTCTTGAAGAATTATTGTAATAAATATCTTCTCTACTAGAGGCAAGAAAACATTGTTTCCTATAAATAAAGGTATAATTTTGGTGTTTTGGTTCCATATAATTTGTTGTTCCCTTGTTATCTCTGCAGTATTTATGTATTATGTTGCTATATCGATGTTATTCTCCACATTATTTCTCTTTTCTGCTAATACAATAGACTTGGCACCTTACATCCTTCTTCTTCACAAACAACAGTGGGGCACCCTAGGGTGACACACTTGGGTGTGTATATTCCTTCTTCTTCACAAACAATAGTGGGGCACCCTAGGGTGACACACTTGGGTGTGTATATTCCTTCTTCTTAATCTCTTCAAGTTTCATATGGAATTTCTTCAACTCTGGCATACTCATACTATAAGGAGTCTTGGAGACAAAATTTTCTCCCGACATCATAATTATAGAGAAATCAATATTTTTTTTCGATGGAAACCCCGATATCTCTTTGAATACATCTTTGAATTCTTTCAGTACTGATCATTCTTCAAAATTTGTCACTTTATCCTTAGGTGGATCCTCCATGTGCGTTGCAATTACTTGAAATCCTTTACTATATATTTTCTTCAATTACAAGGCTGGAACTTCTCTGATAGTTATAGCTCTTGGAATTCCTTGAACTGTTCTTAAGTTTCCTTCCTCATCCAAGAAATTAAATTCCTTATTGTAATAGTCTAGAACAATGTGATGTCGATCCAACTAATCCATACCAATGAGGCAGTCATATGAAACCAAATGTATGATATTCAAATAATCTTTTGTGTGTGGTCCATTAATTTCCATTGGACATGCCTTAACCATCTCATTATTTTTTCCTTTTTCACCTGTAGCTAACTACACCAACCAATATTTTCCAAGCTTGCTTCTTCACAATTGAAATATTTCCACCATATTAGGACCTATATAACTATGAATTGGTTATGAGTAAATTAAAATAGTGATGGGTCAGTCATTAATATTACCTTCTACTTCGATCATGTGTGACTGAAAGTTATCTTTCTTATTATCCAAGGCTGCATAAATCCTTCATACATTCTGACCCATGTCTTCAACTGTCACAACTTGTTGTACACTATGCATAGTCCTAACTTGTTCAGCTCTCTAAGGTCAATATTTGTACATATGATCTGTTTCACATCCCCAACATTGAACGGGTTGCTTCCTTGGTCTTTTCCCCCACTATATCAATCATTTTTGGATCCTTGGGAGTCCACTATCCTTAAGAAGTATTTCCAAAGAATGGTGGCTTGGATCCCTTCTTTCTCTAATCCACCTTGGTTTTCATCTTGTCATCCCAATCCTTTTAGAAATTTGATCTTCCCTTTTTGTGATCATAAATAAATTTGTCTCTCCTTATGGTCTCTTCTACCATCTTGGGATCATCATATTGTATCTTGTCACTGATAAATGAGGGCAACCCACTCAATTAGATCTGAATCTTCACTTGTTCATCCTTAATAAAAGGCACTTATTTCAACTACTCTAAAAATATTCTTTCATGCTCATATATTGTCATACTCCCAAGATAGAGTTCAAAGAACTCCTTGATTTTCTTGTCATAGTATCACTTGGTTAAGTATTTATTTTCAAAATATCTATTAAACTCCCTCTAAGTAACCTTATTCTCATCAATGTGTTTCACTTGCATGAATTGATCCCACCAAATTGATGATCTTCCTTTTAATTGATAGATATAAATTCTCTCTTCTTCTTATGCAGAGTAATTATGCATCTGAAGATACTTTCTCATGCCCAACAACCAGGTCTCCAAATCTTCATCTTTCTTATGATCACCATCAAAGGTAGGAGTCTTGATCTTATTCATTTCTCCCTACAACTCGTCCACCACGATCCTTCTCTTATGCCTTCTGACAAGAGATGGACTTGATATACTATGTGCTTTCCTAAAAGAATTCTTTGGTGAGTGGTGATGTTTCCTATCAATAATTATTTTTTCTCTTCTTTCACAATGAGACTTGTGACTCCTTGACTTTCTTAACTCTGTATTCCTATCCATTTTATTTTCTATTCTATCTAATCTTTGCATCAATTTTATATTCAAGGCATATTGTTGCTCATTAGCTTTCATAAGCATTTCATTATCTGATTTATAGCTTTGGACATCTTTTTTGTAGCCCATCTATGGTTTCCACCCAATTTATGCACTCCTTGGGTTTTGTACTATCAATAACCATACTGAAATACAAACCCCCAAATTCATGATCATGGTTGTAATTTCTCTACGCATCTTCTATACTTTTAACTCTCTGTGTTGATTATGTCCTGATCTAGTTGTTGTTAATTCTGAAAAATGTGTAGTCAATAAGATTTGTTAGATGAATTATTGCGACAACTTCATGAAAACTATGTACCATTTTGACAGAATCATTTCTTTTGATTTGTTGGATGATTTAACATCCCAAATTCTTGTGCACTAACCCATGCATCAATAATTGATCCCACAACACAAAATTGCACTATAGACTAGTATTTATCCATGCACAATAAACTCTACACTATGAGACACTACTACTTAGCACACGCAATAACTTCATGCTGATATCTAGACCATATAAGTCCAGTTTTGAACCAATATCTCTGATACCACTTTGTAACGTACCCAACCACCTAGGTTGGGGCATTCCACACAATTCTCTTCCAATACCGCTCTCATACCATATTCTAACATCCCTAGCTTACTACTAGACAAAGCTACTTCAAAATTTTGTGTGCATATTCTAGTCTATAACAATTAATTATGTAGTAATATTTAAAGTAATGCACGTGAACCCAAGCTAGCTCGCACCACATAAAAATGTTTACTTTGAAACAATTTAAAACAGTGAAGGTAACTCATTACAACTATGCTCCTAAGCATATTGAGAACCCAAACATTATTGTGCATGTAAGTCACTATGAACACATGATCACTACTATACGCACAACATTTTTGGCATCATAGGCAGATTCTATTCTCCTTGTGTGCACATGCTACTTCCCCGCACAGACCACAAATCCAACCTCTTGCTCACATAGATTAATTATGCATGCAAATGACCATTCTATCCTCACTCAGAGTCCCATGACCATGAATATACCAGGAACAACCATTAATAATAGTCATACACAACATGTACATATACAATGTAGAATATTGACACCACTTACGTGTGTAAGCAACATTATACAAAATGAAAACAACTACTTATATACAAAATCATACAAGAAATACACCATAGCATAAATATATAAATAAGCACACAATAAATGAGAAAAGAACATAAAGAACACTTATATTTTATTAAATTCACTCATTTCATGCAGGATTCAGATGTTCCTCCCAACCATATACTTATTTTCTCATACAATTTTAGTAACAGGTCAACCCCGAGATGGGGCTTAAACTCCACCAGGGAAAAATGATTACTAATTCCAAGCCTAAGTTCTAATAAACAACAAAATTTCTCAGTCCAAGGTTCCTATTGCTGCAGTTATTCTATAGACTCTCATTCCCCACATGCATGTCCCACCCTAGTAAATGTGCCCATTCTTTGCTAAACATTCCTTAGACTTCCCCACTTCCCTGCCATGGATTCAACAACAGGCTAAACAAGAAGTCGTGTATCACTACAAATAATTCACATTGCACCATGGAACTATTCCCATCATTCCCTCTCCTGGAGAGAATGCTCACAAGCCTAAAAACCTTCCTTTTCAACAAAAAACCTCTCACCTAGAGAGAGTTCCCACGGGTTTGATAGCTCCCCCCTTCAACCAGAAACCTCTCACCTGGAGAGAATACCCATGGGCCTAACAACCTACCTCTTCAACATCAAACCTCTCACCTAGACAGAATGCTCAAGGGCCTGAAAACCTGATTCTTCCACAAACACAAGCTTCCCCAAGCATTAGGTTAAGAAATAATAGTAAATTACAACCATATGCAATTTCCTCCCAATAGAATTTTTGACTGAAAGATGATGAGAATAGTGAATAATCCCCCTCAAAATACACTAAGACTAGCAATATATATTTCATGCATTAAAATAGACACTTTTCACATTTAGAAATAGCTTTATCCACTTGGTGACTCGTTCCCATCCCATGAGAACTTAAGATAAATGATATCCATAAATTATACTTTCCAAGAATATTAATAAAATATTCCCTGTGACTTGAACCCCTTGGATTATCCCCTCTTAACTCTAGCCCCTTTTCCATTTTTCAATGGATTTTATCCCCTCTTCTCATTTTCATTTGAGCCAGTCTATGCGCAACAATGTGATAATATTAATAACTTGAGTGTGATTACATTTTACAAGAAAAGGTGTAGTGACCTATTTACTTCCCGTCTCACCATCCCGATAATCACATATGCTCTCCGACCTCAAATACATGTACATACACATATATGTATGACTTGTTTCAATGTGAACTTCAAGGTAATCCCCACGCACTTACTCATGTGTGCACAACACTATGGAATATGAACACCCTTTATTTGAAAAAAAAACACTGCACACTACTCAGGTGCATGCAAAATCACAATTTGATGCCAACGGCTCACCAACCTATATGTACACTTACATTAAAATTGGTACCAATGGCTCACCAGCCTCTATGCACAATTAGAACTAGGGTTCTAATCATAGACATTAAATGCATTCTACAACCATTAGTATGCATAATTCATATTTAAGGAGAGGAATTTTATATGGTGTTGTTACTAACTAGCATTACCTACATGTAAAATAAACCTTGCAGCAGAAAATTGCACAACAAAAATTTAAAGAATATAATATGAAAGAATATCGAGTACTTATATAGAAAAACATAATTTGTTTTCCTAGTTTAAAAGAACTTAGGAATTTGGTATTAAAATAAATGCATAATGTTCCATATGCTAGACATCTCGAATACCAACAAATAATTGCAGCAATAAGAAGCCAACACTTTTGGCTAGGAATGAAGAAGGATGTTGTTGATTACATTGGTAGATGTATGGAATGTCAGAGAATTAAATACAAGCATAGAAACCCAACGGATTTGCTATAACCATTTCCAATTCCAGATAATAAATGGGAAGTGGTAACCATTGATTTTATTACCAAATTTCCTAGGAAAAAAATGCAACATGATTCAATAATGATAGTTGTGGATAAATTGACAAAGGATGCTCATTTTGTTCCTACAAAAATGACTCATACAACAACTAATACTACATCAATTTACATGAGGGGAATTTCTATGTTACATGGAATACCTAAGGAAATTGTTTCAGATAGAGATACACAGTTTAATTCAAACTTTTTGCGAGGATTATTTAAAGGATTTTGTACAAATCTGAATTTTAGCACAACATACCATTCATAGTCAGATGGGAAGACAAAGAGAGTCAACCAAGTGATTGAAGACATGTTAATAATGTATGTGATGGATAAGCCATCTAAGTGTGAAGATTGCCTACATTTGGTTGAGTTTTCCTACAATAATGGTTATCAAGTTTCATTGAAGATGATAACATTTGAATCTTTGTCTGGTATAAAATGAAATACTCTAGTGAGTTGGGATAACCTAGCAGACAAAGTAGTACTTGGGCAAGAATTTCTCAAGGATATGGAAGAGAATATGGCTAAAATTAAGAAGAATTTGAAAGAAACACAAGATAGACAAAAGAGTTATGCAGATAAGAATATGACAACTAGAGAATTTAAAGTGGGAGAGCATGTTATTTTGAAAGTGAAGCCCAAGAAGAGATCGTTGAATTTAGGAAATTGTACCAAGCTAGTAGCTATATTCTATCATCCATTTGAGATATTGGAAAAAATAGTTGCATACATGTTTTCATTTCCTACTTGCATGAATGTGCATAATGTATTTTATGTCTCTTAACCAAAAACGTATGTACATGATCCTAACCTTGTTATTGACTGGGATTTGATTAAGATGGAGCAAGAAGAATATTTACAGGTCGATTTGGCGCACGTATAGGATATGAAGGTCAAAGTTCTCTGGAATCAATCTAGATAAGGGAAAATATAGGGGGTATGATTCTGCGAGAGAGCGGGGTAAAGGGTATAATTCTTTTTATTATATTTTATTCACCCATCTTGGAATTAGTTGGGAAACGTGGTTATGTGAGATTCTTGGGGAAGGCCATGTGGTGTTTTATTTCATGTAATTATATAAACCCCACTTTTGGGGTGTTTGGGGGTTACTCACTCATTTGGTTCCTCAATAATTGTACTTGATTCCTCATTCATTTTTGTTCACTGTTGTTCTTGGGTTTGATGGATGGATGGAATTATGGGAGAAAAATAATCATTCCTTGTTGGTTGTAAGTAATTGTTGATTATTCCAGGAAGGAATGGATGCATGTGTGCATGAGAATTATGGTAGTTGTGAAAGAATTGTCCACATATAATAATTCTTGGAGTTTCTAGCATTGATATTTCATAGAGAACATCATGAAATCCCTCGAAAAGAAGTGGAATAACCCGAGGGATTTCATTGCAGAAAAATGGGTTCATTTCTTTGGGTTGTGTAGGTTGAAGGGGAAGAGAGTTGGTAAACAAGGATTGTTGTGTGGTTGGGAAAAATGTGAGAGCTTGTTAGCTAACTGTTGTGTGTTTTAAAATATACCTAGGACCCATCCTTGTGGACTCATAGCCCTGGATTAAGGTTTACCTACTATTGAGAGATATAACATCAATGTCTACAGTTGGGTGTAATGTTCGATGTTTGCAACTAGTTGGTGAATGGTTTATTTAAAGACAAGTGTTTTTCATGTTTTCTCTTTATTTTATATTTCATTGTGTATTAATTATATTTGTCTTTATTTTATCAATATTGTTGATTAATTGGGTTGGTTTTCATTGATGTTAACCCTTGAGGAAAGTTCGGTAGCAAATTACGGTAGAACAAACGTTTGTGATGACGCATGCTCCCTCCACAAACCGCAGGTCAGAAGGTTTGCGTCAACACAGGATCTTTCTCTTCACACTAGTCCGAAGAGCTTCGGAATGACGCTTCTATTTCCCCTTTCAGAAAATATGCACCCAGAGCAAATCCTCGTGGGATCCCCTCTTTGTACTTAGGAGATCGGATTTCACGCTTTTGCGAGTCCGTAGATCGAGCGTTGGTCTCTTGAATCCCCGAAACCCAAAAATAGTCAATGCTGACCTTTCCTCTTTCCTTCTCGGTATTTTCCTTATCACGATTTTGGCAATCGCAATGTCGAGAAACTCGTCTCCTTGACTCTTGAATCCTAATTTTCCGAAACTTTGATACTCTCGTGAGCTTTGAATTTTCAATGCCACTTCACTTCTATCGGGACTTCAGACTTCGCGATATCATGAATCCTAATGCAAAGAATTTGGGACTTCACCCCACGAAAATTTGAAATGGTCAACGGAGGTTGACTCCGTGTCAGTAGTGTGCCACCTGTCTACTTCACTGACTTTTGTGGCCCCACACCATTCTCTTAGCCTTCGATATTTCGCATTTCGTGATATCGCGATTCCCGTTGCAAGGTTTACAGGACTTCAATCCACTAAAACCCGATATAGAAACCCACGTGTAAATCAAACGGCCCTTATGGCTTGGATCTACGGTCCTACTCATCTTAAGATTAGAACCTTTCTGGAATACTCGGTGTATCTCTCATGCTCCTCTGTGAGATCTAACAGCCCACGGGACTTCGGGAATTCACTTCAGAGAATTTCGACTGTCCACCTTTTCCCTCTCAGAACCTCCTGCGGCCCGACGTTGCTACACCTTCCTTCGACTCCTTCGAAGGTTCAAATCCTTCTGAACTTTCCCAACTCCAGGTCTTTCAGAAAACTCTTGCACGCACTCCTTGCAGCAGACTTTCAAGCACTTCCAAGTGTTGAAATCCTTCAACTCTGCGCACACCTGCAGCAACAGTCCCTCAATGCTTCACTCATGTTTGCAACCCTGAGACTTCCCTCGGCCTGCACACTCCTTTCATGGCTCCTGTGCCCAAATACACTTTTGATGTGAATGAGAACAAGATCTATCTCTCCTAATCTTTCAGAGACAAACCTCTGAACACCTTGTCGACGCACCCCTTGTGGACAATTCAACTGCACTCCTTGCAGGAACTCTTGCTCAGATAGAGAAACAATTGAAACTCATTCCTTTTCCCTTTCCTCTCAGATTTCAGACATTCAACAAGAAATCATTCATACATAGCATAAAAGTGTTGACGGGCGAAACAATCCATCCATCAACTGGGAGAGTGGAACCGGTTCGGGGTTGTCTAAATAACCCAAGCCGTTTGGTATGGACCACCCTGACGAGTTTAACGGCTCTGTTGGCCGCTCTGAGGTCTCGTAAGGAAACCAAAGAGAAAGTGATCTAAGCTAAATAATCTAAACTAAGGAAACTAGAAACTAATAAAACAATCCAAACTAACTATACTAATCTAATTATAAAATACTAACTATTATATATACAAAAGACTAATAACTCAAATCAACTATCTAATTACTAATTTAATTACAATTTATTCACAAATGTGCATTATCTACCATCTACAGATTTGAATAAAACCTGTGAAACTGATGTGCTTGCTGTCCTAAAACAGCGAAGGATAACTCTTTTTAATTTTATGATTTATGAATAAGAAAGTAAGTTAACTGAAATTATACGATCTAATATATTAATTAACTCAATTACTAGCTAATATACTAAGCAAATAATTGACAAACAAACATAGAAACGCTCCAAATCTACCCTGCGTATGATGACTCCTTAAGCTGGTTGGAGGAAGAAATTCACACCATTTAGCCCTTAAGCTTCTCGCAAAGGATCAACTATGAT
>JZKD02S1927385.1:236559-262198 GCA_000966675.3 Picea glauca | reverse complement strand
TCTGTCTTCATGAATGAAGATTTCTTCATGTTTATTAACAACTTCTCCTGCTGTAACCTCTGCATCACTGTAGCCAAATGCTTCATATGCTCTACCATTGTTTTATTGAAAACCAGTATGTCATCTAAATACACAATGATAAATTTTTCGATGAACTCCCTTAGGACTTCATTCATCAGCCTCATGAAGGTACTCGACGCATTTGTTAATCCAAATGGCATAACAAGCCATTCTTACAACCCTTCATTAGTTTTGAATGTTGTCTTCCATTCATCACCTTCTCTCATGCGGATTTGATGATAACCATTTTTCAAATCAATCTTTGAAAAATACTTTTCTCCACTAAAGCAATCCATCAGATCATCCATCCTTGGAAATGGAAATATGTACATGACGGTTATCTTGTTAATCACCCTCGAGTCAGTACACATTCTCCAGCCTCCATATTTCTTTGGACTGAGTACAGTCGGAACATCACACGGACTCAAGCTTTCTCTGACCAAACCTTTGTCCAACAAATCCTGGACTTGTCTTTTGACCTCTTAATTCTCTTGTGGCGTCAATCTGTACATGTCTTTGTTTGGCAAACTGGCTCCTGGTATGATATCATTATGATGACTCACACTTCTGATCGGTGGCAACGAACGAGGTAATTCGTCCACTACTATGTCAACGAAATCTTCCAGTAGTTCCTGAACTTCTTTTGGTAAATCATCCACCCTTGTGCTGGTCAAAACAATTCTAGGCTTTCTGACCACAATGAATTGTAGTTCTTCCTTCTTCTTAACCTCTGTAAGAAGTTCCTTCCCACTCATGAGAAGTACAGTGTTGCTTACTTCCGGTTTCACCTCCTTATCCTTAATTGGAAGCAACATGTGAGTCCTCCCATTCTTCTCTAGGGTGTATGTGTTCATTCTCCCATCATGAATCACATTCTTGTCATATTGACATGGTCTACCCAACAATAGATGACAAACATCCATGGGAATAACATCACAGAGTATCTTATCATTATATCCTCCTATCTTAAATTCAACCAAACATTGGTTAGTGATAGTTACCTGGTGTCCTTTTTGTAGCCACGAAACTCTATATGAGCTTGGATGATCAATCGTCTCCAACTCCAGCTCTTCTACCATCTCTGTTGAAATGAGATTATCTGTGCTACCACTGTCCATGATGACCTTGCATACCCTATCCTTGGTCTTTCAAGAAGTCCTAAAAATTTTGGTCCTTTGGACTGAACTCTCCACCTCCTTCTCTGGTGTCAAAAGAACTTTTTGCATCATCATCGATCTTCCGCCTTCAACATCTTCTGCCTCAACATCTCGCCTCTGTTCTTCGGTGATGTGAGCTTCTCCACTCTCTTTATTTTTATCTGGACACTCATACGACTTATGCCCATTCTTTCCACATGTGAAGCATGTGATTACTCCACCTCTTCCTCTTCCTCTACCTCTGGTACGAGGAAAAGTGTTATTGTCAGCATACTCTCCTCTATGCTCAGTATGCTACCCTCGCTGTTAGGTTCCACCTCTTTCAGTTCAAGTTTGAGGGTTCTTCTAGTCTTCTTTGGGCTTCTGATATTTATATTGGGCAACTGATTTGCCTCTGGGATGACTTCTGCCTTGGCCTCTCTGACCCTGTTTTCGGCTCAGCTTCTCTTCTACTTTTAGAGCCATCTGATAAGCATCTTCACTATTCAGATGGTTACCGTGATCATCTCATCCTGGATATCGTATCTTAGGCCATTCATGTATCTGGCTACCTTCTCATCATCGCTTTCCCGATGACCTGCCCTGATGTTCAGTTTGTATAATTCTTCAGTCTATTCTTTCACTGTCATCAGCTTCTGTCTCAGGTTCTGCATTCTTCTGAACATAGTAATTTGATAATCCCTAGGGATGAATTTCTCCTTCATATTCACGATCATTCTATCCCAACTTTTGATCTTCTTCTTGCCTTGGCAATGCCTGTCAGCTTGTAGTTCATCCCACCACAATGCTGCATGTCCTTTCAATCTTGTGACAGCATGCTTGACCTTCTTGTCCTCCTCAACATCTTCATAGTCAAAGTATGTATCTAGATCTCTAATCCAATCTAGAAGCTCCTCTGCATCCAATTTTCCCTCATAAACTGGAATGTCCATTTTTTCTCTTGCACCCATTCTTGCAATAGCCTTAATCAACCATTCGTTTACTGCATCTTTGGCCGCAACTTCTTCTTCATGTTCAGCCTCAATTTCACTTTCGGAATCACTAAGATCCCCAGCACTAATTGTGCATCGTTGTGTTGTCTCCATGTCTTCGAGTCTGGCGCGTAGATCACGCATTTCCTTCTCCATGGTTGGATCAGTCATCTTCCTACCTCTCCTTCTAGGCATTTACCTATCCTTTGGTGGATTGGGTGATTGTCTATCCCTTCTCCTTGGTGGCATGGTGAATTTCTTCTCTTCTTCTCTGCTACAAAAAGAAAAGAACCTTTCTGAGATCTGATACCAACTGATGATGCATTCTCCCTCTGCAACGCGCAGGTCGAAAGGTCTGCGCCAACACAGGATCTTTCTCTTCACACTAGCCCGAAGAGCTTCGAAATGACTCTTCTATTTCCCCTTTCAAAAAATCTACACCCACAACAAATCCTCGTGGGATCCCCTCTTTGTACTTAGGAGATCGGATTTCATGCTTTCGCGAGTCCGTAGATAGAGCGTTGGTCTCTTGAATACCCAAAACCCGAAAAGAGTCAACGCTGACCTTTCCTATTTCCTTCTCTGAATTTTCCTTATCATGATTTCAGAGATCGCAATGTCGAGAAAATCGTCTCCTCGACTACCGAATCCCGATTTGCCGAAACTCTGATACTCTCGTGAGATTTTACTTTTCAACACCACTTCACTTCTGTCAAGACTTCGGACTTCACGATATCACGAATCTTAATGCAAAGAATTCAGGACTTCACCCCACGAAACTCCTAAATGGTCAACAGAGGTTGACTCCGTGTCAGTAGTGCACCACCTGTCCACTTCACTGACTTTTGTGGCCCCACACCGTTCTCTTAGCCTTCGGGATTTCATGTTTCATGATATCACGATTCCCGTTGCAAGGTTTACGGGACTCCAATCCACGAAAACCCGATATAGAAACCGACGTGTAAATCCAATGGCCCTTATGGCTTGGATCTATGGTCCTACTCCTCCTGAGCTTAGAACCTTTCCAGAATACTTGTCGTATCTCTCCTGGTCCTCCGTGAGATCTAACAGCCCACGAGACTTCATGAATTCGCTTCAGAGAATTTCGACCGTCCATCTTTTTCCTTTGAGAACCTCCTACAGTTCAACATTGCTACGCCTTCCTTAGACTCCTTTGAAGGTTCAAATCCTTCTATACTTTCCTAACTCTGGGTCTTTCAAAACACTCTTGCATGCACTCCTTGCAGCATACTTTCAAGCACTTCCAAGTGTGGAAATCCTTCAACTCTACGCACACCTGCAGCAGCAGTCCCTTAATGCTTCACTCAGGTTCGCAACCTTGAGACTTCGCTCGGCCTGTGCACTCCTTACATGGCTCCTGTTCCCAACTACACTTTTGATGTGAATGAGAAAAAGAGATATCTCTCCTGAGCTTTCAGAGACAAACCTCTAAACACCTTGTCGATGCACTCCTTGCAGACAATTCAACTGCACTTCTTGCAGGAACTCTTGCTAAGATAGAGAAACAATTGAAACTCATTCCTTTTCCCTTTCCTCTCAGATTTCAAACATTCAACAAGAAATCATTCATACATAGAATAAAATCAAATGCATAGAAGAAAGAGTGAAATAACCATGAGCATAACATTTAACATACATACACAGAGAAAAAACACGACACCATGAGTTTGAATCAGATCTTTCTCTATTAATTCAAATTTCTGTACATGGGTGTTTTCACACAGCTCTCTACTTCTCCCCTATGCTCATAATAATCATACAATACATAATGAGGGTGTCTATATCACATTTCCCTCTTGCTCTCTAAAATTTTCTACTATACACATTCAATTATATCTACTTGCATTAACTACTTTCAATGCCTTCTACCTACTAAGGACGAGAGCGAGTCGCTCAAGGTCCGATTACATTATACAAAGGTTCTCCTTCTTAATGGCTTCATTAATACTTTAAGACAATTTCAAAATTTGTGTTGGGCGCTTTTCCAGCTGTCCAATTGTCTCTATGCTGGCTCACTTGAGATGCTCCTGCATCAGTTTGGGTAATGGACCAAAGTTTGTTTGATGTATAATGGTATGATTTTTGATATATTTGTAGCTAAGACTATTCTATATGGATAATACATGTCATGTCATTTTTTGTGGTATGTGGAACGTCACATAACTCCTCATGGTTTGAGTGTTATGGCCTTATGAAGTTGGAGGACCCTCATATGTTGGCTTGAAGCCCCAAAATGTCAAAGAAGTCAAAGTTCTTGCAAATAAGAAATTATTTAAATAATAAAGTGAAGTGACAAAGTCAAAGAGGATTATTTGAATAATAAAGTAAATGGAGAACTTTCTAATTATGGAAAGTGGTTATAAGAAGGTTAACCCTAAAATGAAGAAAATGGGTTAAGTATTCAAGTTTCTATTGGATATATGGACAAGTGGAAAATTGGGCAAAGTTGGACATAGGTGACTATGTGGCTATGTGGACAAAGTGGTCTAGAAGATGTTTCTAAGGAAGCTACATGAAAGTATAAATAAGAGGAAAGGCTCTCTCATTTTAATCACACTTGAGAATATTGAATATCTATAGGTGACTGAGGTAACCAAAGGATATCTAAGCTGAATTTCAGAGGGAAGGTGAAGTAAAGAAGGCTGAAATTCAAGGGAGGATAAATTCTTTTGATGATGCTTTTTAAGGTATGTTATTTATAGGTGATCTCACCATTGTCGCAATAACCATTTTTTTCTAGAATGATTCAGACCGTGAAATTGGGAATACATTGAAGAAACATATCCAAGTAGTTGTGGTACTAATTTCATCTCGTGGTTCGTTGTATTTTTTGAGTTACACTTTGTGGAAAATAGGGTTTGTCGCTAGTCCTTAAACTAGTCTAAAACAAGTGTTTCGGGTAAAAACATCATAACTTCTTCATAACAAATTCAAATTCAGTAAGACAAAATGTGTTGGTTAGAGTACAATCTGTATTTTTCTGTGTATAATTTTCATGTCCATACAAAAAATATTATGTGCGGGGCATGCTCTACAAGTTCGCTCTCTAGAATAAGCCATAATTCAACAAGGTATTTCATTTTTTCTATAACTCTTTTTCTGAGAGGTTCCAGGTAGTGAAACTTGGAGGAATTGCATAAAGCACATTGGAGAACATTGTGTACTATTTTCAGATCTTTATTCATTATAGGTACATAGTTATTATTATTTCAAGTTAGGGTTGTTGACTAATCCAAAACTAGTCATGTGAGACTAAAGTAAAGTTTGATGAAAATTCTAGTCTCTTGTTGTTAAAGTTAAGGAAGGTTTGCAGGTATGTGATCATATACACCAAGTCTATTACATAGTTACAAATCAGATTTGGATTATGAAAATTATTAGGATTTTTGTTGAGGTTGAGGTACAGGTTGGTGCATGGTTGATGCACTTGTTTATGGTACAAATTTATTACAGGTTGAGGTACATGTTGATGTATGGTGGATGCATGGTTCAGGCTATTGGTACAAATTGTTTGGTGCAAGTTTATTGGTACAGGTTTATAACAGTATATCTCATAGTGATAATGTTACAGTGGTTCCATCATTCTACTTATATGTCAGGGCGGTTGGACGATGCAAGGGCATATGGTTGTAGCCACCTTCCAATTGTAGTCGGAGAACATAGTGGGTTGTAGCCTCCTTTTGGTTGTAGCCATAGAATTGGGGAGTTGGAGCTTCCCTTAGGTTGTAGCTTGAGAAGTTAGGGGGTTGGAGCCTCCTTCCAGTTACAGCTAGAAAACAAAGGAAGTTGGTGCTTCCAAGGAATGTAATTCTTGAAGACATATAAGAAAAAGAATTATGTGGTATTTTCCCATTTTGGGTTTCCACATAAAAACACTAATGTACTGTGTATGTGTATGATTGTTCATTTTTTCATTGTTTATTTACTCTGCAAATATTGGATGATAATGCTACATTGATATAACACTTGCATTATATGTGTAAAAATGATTCAATTTATCTATTACCGATTCACCCCCCTCTCAGTAATCCAACAATTTGTATCAGAGTAGGTTCCTTCAGAATCAATTTAACCACTGAAAGGTAGATCATGGAGAGAAACAACATGTATAAAAATAGAATACCACAGTTTGATGGACATAAGTATGCCTTTTGGAGCATAAGGATGAAGACATATACACATGCACATGGATTTGAAATTTGGTAATCAATTGTAGATGGATACACAGGACTAGCAGTTCCTCCAACAAATGACAAAGCTATGAAACTTGGTTAGAATAATTCCAAAGCCATAAATGCACTTTTGAATGGTCTTGGAGAATCGGTATTCACCAAAGTTTCACATTGTAAATCTACTAAAGATATTTGGGACAAACTTCAAAATATTTATGAAGGAGATTCAAAAGTAAAAGAAGCAAAGCTTCAAACTTATAGAGGTCAGTTCAATCAACTAAAGATGAAGGATGATGAGAATATTGTAGCTTATTTTTTATGAGTCGATGAAACAATAAATAAAATCTTGGGATTGGGAGAAGAAATCAAAGAATCTGTAATTGTTCAAAAGGTACTAAGATCTCTTCCTATGAGATTTGACGCTAAGATATTAGCACTAGAAGAAAGAGCAGATCTAAACTCAATAAGCATGGATGAACTACATGTAATATTCACAGCATATGAAATGTGAACTAAAGAAGAAAATACAGATATAAAAGAAGCAACTTTCGAAGCATCCAAAAGGTCAAAGCAAAAGGGAAAGAAAAAATAAAAAGAACATTGGAGTAGCAGTGATGTCTCAGAAGATGATGAGGAAGTGGCCAACTTTGTTAGAAGATTGAACAATGGAACCAATGACAGGTATAGAGGTAAGATTCCTTTGATTTGATTTAATTGTGATGGAATTGGTCATTTTTCTAAAAAATGTCCTCATAATAAAAAGAGAAATGATGAAGGTTACTCAAATAACAAACAAACATATAAAGGAAAAAGAACCATAAAGAAAGTTTTCAAGAAAAGATTATGCACCAAAAAGACATCTCATCATCATATGAAGATGAAGTCAATGACAGTGAGACATAAAGAGTTCTATTCATGGAAATAGAATACCTTGATAAATAAGACTCCAAAGAATAATATGAATAGGCCGAAGAAGAATATGAAGAGGCAGAAGTTGAATACCGAGAATAATTGTTGTGTGCCATAGAAGTTATCAGAACATAAAATAAGACAAACAAGAAACTACAAGTGGAACTAGACAAGAAAGAAGACACTCAGGAATTAGAAAAAATGATCACAAATTTGAAGGTTCAAATTGAAGAAGATAAACAAATTGAAGAAGCACTCAAAGAATAGCTAGAAGGAAGAGACAGGATCATTGGAAATTTGGAAGAAAAAATTGTCACATTAAGAAAGGATCTTCAAAAGAAAAGTATGCAGAAAAACTCAAAAGTTTTGAATGACATTATGAGCAGTCAAAAACCTCATCATGAAAATTCCGGACTTGGATACAATCAGACAGAAAAGGAATAGAGCTCCAAATGGCCAAATATTGCAGAATTATAGTCCCTCCTAGAGAACCACAATAGAAAAACAATAGTCATAGATAAGAACCTCAAAAAAGGACATGGATAAGAAAGAAAAATAAGTATAACAATGAAGAATGCACACTCTCTCTACAAGATAAGTAGAAGAAATGTGGTTGGTATGTTTATAGTGGTTGTTCAAAACACATTATAGGTGATAGAGATAGGTTTCTTACATTAAGAAAGGAAAGAGATGGATCATTATCCTTCGGAAATGATGATTCAGCTAAAATCATTGAAAAATGAACAGTTAGAATTGGGAACAAGAATACCAAGGCAAAAAATGTTCTACTAGTAGAGATATGAAACATAATCTTCTAAATGTGAGTCAAATGTGTGACCAAGGTCATAAAGTTACTTTCGATTCACAAAAGTGCGAGATAAAAAAATAAGGTTCAGGAACATTGATAGCAACAACTGCGAGAACTTCAAGAAACATATATGTACTAAGTCAAATTGTAAATGAAAAGTGTTTCCTAGGAAAGGAAGATGAAAGTTGTCTATGGAAAAAAAGAATGGGTCACATACATTTTGATAACCTTGTCAAAGTCAGCAAAAGGGAAGAAGTTAAAGAAATTCCCTAGATCACAAAACCAACCAACACTTTATGAAAGAATTGTCAACAAGGAAAGAAAACAAAGACCAAGTTTAAATAAAAGGAATATTCAACGACAAGACCATTAGAAATTGTGCATACTAATCTAGTTGGACCAACTACAACAAAGGGTTTAAAAGTTGAGAAATAATTTATGTTATTAGTTGATGATTATACAAGAATGACTGTAGTTTTCTTTCTCACGAATAAATCAAAAGCTTTTGAAAACTTGAAGGTCTACAAGAAAATGGTTGAAAATGAAATGGATTCAAAAATAAAATGCTTGAGATCCGATCATGGAGGAGAGTTCACTTCAAAGGAATTTATGGACTGTTGCATCAGGCGTGGAATAAAAAGATGATTCTTTATTGCTAGGACACCTCAACAGAATGAAGTTGTTGAAAGAAAGAACATGACAATATAGGAAATGGCTCGAACAATGATAATGGATTCCAAATTGATAGATATATTTTGGACACAGGAACTGCATACAATAGTTCACATTCAAAATAGATTAATGCTCAGAAACAATAGTGAAAAAAATCCCTACGAGCTATGGAAAGGAAGACCAACAAATGTGAAGCACTTCATATTTTTTGGAAGCAAATTCTACATCAAAAGAGATGATGGAAGAATGGGAAAGTTTGAATCTCATGTAGACAAAGGAGTACTTGTTGGCTAATCATGTACAAGGAAATCATACAAGTGTTACAACTCAAGATTGAAAATTTTTATGGAAAGCATCAACGTAACAATTGATGAAACATGTAGACAAGAATTAAAGGAAGAAAAAAATGAATCAATGGAACCACTTTACGAAGAAGAAGCAGAAGATGAAAAACAAGTAGAAGGGGAAGATGAAGAGGATCCAATAGAATAAAAAGAGAAAGTTCATCAAGTGCCTCCAAAGACACCTAGAAGATGAGTACAGAAGAATCATCCTTCAGATCAGATTATCATAAACAAAGATGCAAGAGTTGAGACTAGAAGAAGAATATGTTCACCAGAACAAATGCACCTAGCACTCTCATATGCAATTCAACCAACCTATTTTGAAGATGCTAGTAAGGATGCATTTTGGAATAAGGCCATGGATGAAGAATTGGATCAAATAGAGAAAAATGACACTTGGGAATTGATTCCAAGACCAAAGGATAAGAATGTGATCGGAACAAAGTGGGTATACAGGAATAAATTGAATGAATATGGACGAGTTACGAAGAACAAATCTATATTGGTATGAAAAGGATATCCATAGGTTGAAGGAATCAACTTTGAAGAGACATTTGCCCCAGTTTCCATAATGGAAGCAATCAGATTGTTTTTATCTTATGCATGCTCCAAAAATATTAAAGTGTATCAGATAGACGTAAAATCAGGTTTTCTGAATGGGGAACTTGAAGAAGAGGTCTACATTGAACAACCAAAAGGATTTCAATTTTCATAGAATGCAGATTATGTGTCTAAATTAAATAAGGCCTTGTATGGTCTAAAACAATATCCTAGAGAATGGTACTCTAGACTAGATAAATATCTACAGAAGGTAGGGTTTAGAAAAGGAAGTGCAGACAACATCCTCTACATCACGGTAACTTAGGATAGTATTTTATTAATTGAATTTTATGTTGATGATATTATTTTTGGAAGTACTGATGACAGGTTAAGCCAGAAATTTGCAAAGGACATGCATAATGAATTTGAAATGTCATTACTTGGAGAACTATCCTTCTTTCTGGGTCTTCAGATACGTCAAAGAAACCAAGAAATGTTTATTTCTCAAACCAAGTATATCAGAGAAATGCTAAAGAGGTTCAGAATGGAAGATTGCAAACCAGTTATCACTCCCATGCAAAATAGTTGCAAGTTGAGAAAAGATGATGATGATTAGTAGCCTACTATATGTGACATCATCCAGACCAGATGTAATGCAGGAAATTGGACAGGTGGCACGATTTCAAGAAGAACCAAAGGAATCACATGTATTAGTAGTGAAGAAGATTTTCATATATCTCAAAGGAACAAAAGAGTTTGTATTATGGTATCCAAAAGGAAAGGATCTGTCACTTATCTCCTACATAGATGCAAATTGGGTAGGTTTCATTGATGACCAATGAAGCACCAATGGAGTAACATTCTACTTGGGTGAGTGTTTAGTATCATGGATAAGAAAGAAACAATCATCAATATGTTTATCTTCAGCCGAGGAATAATATATTGTAGTAGAAACATGTTGTACATAGGTTCTATGGATGAAACAAACTCTGACAGATATAGAGGTTGAGTATGATGAGCCCATTTCAAGCTATTGTGATAATACAAGCGCCATCAATATCTCAAAGAACCTGGTGATGCACTCCAAGAATAAGCACATTCCAATCAAGTATCAGTTTATACGGGAACAAGTTGCAGAAAAGAACATGAGAGTTGAATATGTGGGAAAAAAAGAACAAGTGGAAGACATCTTTACAAAACCGCTTCCACGGGAAGCCTTTGAGTATATTTGCCAGAGACTCGTAGTTATTTCTACTCCAAAATGAATGCTTTTGAATGTTTATCTTATATGTCTTAGATGTACACGAGGAAGTGTTGGTGTTACTTTGCACACACCTAGGATTTCTTTTTCCTGAGGTTTTTATTTGTTTATTATCCATAATTAGTCATTATCCAGTCTCCTATGTTTTAGGAGAGAATATTCCACCTGGAGAATATTCTCTTTCAATTCACACTTTAGTTTGACTAGTTGAGTTGAGTTTAGATATTGCATTGGGATCATCACCATGAAATATTGGGATCATCACCATGCTAATTCAACCTTTCCTTGGTATCATAACTAGAGTGGCACATTAGCCTTGATTCCTTGAGTTAAATCCTCACTAATGTTTTTTCAGTCAGTTAACTGAAGACTAGTTGACTAGTTAACTCAACTAGGTAGCAGTTCGCTCAAGTAACTGCTTGAGAAACTAGAATAGGTGGAATTTCACTCCCATAAATGCTGGTGTGTGTCCATATCACTCTATACCACCACTATGATGACTTGTTTCACCTCAATTCAAACTCATTGAGTTATACAGATTATATCATGTGTAAATTATTCATTATTCATAACGGTTAATGAAAATTATTTCCATTCTTTCTCTCCTTCTTCTTCTTTTTCCAATTCTCTCTGCAAATGTGTGTATACTTTTTTATCTAGATATATTCTATTAAGGTTCAACACATTTACATGGTATCATAGATGACAAACTACTAACAAAAAACTACATAAAAAAATTTGCAGGTACAAAAGATTGAAGACAACAAAAATATCGAAATCCAAAAAGAATTCATTCTTACACCTTACAACTATTTTTCATGGAAGGATAAAATAGAAATACATATTCGATCCATATGGTTCTATAGGTTAACCATGAATACAGATATAGAGCCGACATCAATCGTAGAAAAATTCAAGTACTTAAATCACATTGATGAGGCACTCGAAACAATTTGTAGTCTTATTTTTCCTGATCTCGTTTTTCATATATCTTCTTGTAAGAATCCCAATGAAGTTTGGACCGTCTTGGAAGGACTCTTTGTAAAATAGGATGAGATGAGGGGACACATGTTGGAGGTGGATATTCTCACATTGGATCCAAAAAGCTTCAATAATATCCAAGATTTCTTTAAAAAATTCAAGGATTTACTGTCACAAATCAAAGCTTGCGGGGTTGATAAATCAAAGGAGGAGAAACAAATGGTTCCCACCATTCTCGCTAAGCTTGGTTGTAAATTCTCTATATTTGTATCTACATTCCATATTGTTAGATTCACCTTTGGAGCCACCTGGAAGATGCCTTCTCTTGAGGACTTTATCGAATCCTTGACACAAGAGAAAACCAAGCTCATCAACATGGGCGCAATCAAAGGTCCAAGGGTGCATGCACTTATTGTGCATGATGGCAGCCACAAATATCAGAAATATAAATATAAAGATAAGTGGAAATCTCATGCACATATGAAGAGGGAAGGGTACAAAAAACCCTTCATCGATGCCTCCGGATCCAAGAAAGAAAAGGGAAGAAAAGGAGAGAAATGCACATACTGTCACAATGGATTCCATTCAGAATCTACATGCATGCAAAAAAAAATGGATCTGATGTCTCAGATACTTCATAAAAACAACCTTGGAGATTGCATCCCCAAGGGTGAAAAGAAGAAGAAGCTACAAGATTTGAATTCCAAGAAAGGCAATTATAGCCATGCCTTGATTTCCATCAACTCCTTTCCCAATGCTTGGATCGTAGATTCAGGAGAATCACATCACGTGGATGCCTCAGAAGTAGTATATTTTTCTTTGGATTCATGCAAAGGTCCTCCTATTCTGATGGGGGATAAATCTTCTGTCGAAGTCACCGACAAAGGAAGGATTGAACTCACCAATGGAAGCTTCGAGAATGTGTTGCATGTTCCCAAGATTTCTGTCAACCTTCTCTCCATATATCAGATGACAAATTCTAGCACTAGAAAGAGAGTTGTATTCACACCAAATGTCGTGGAAATATACGACATGCAAACCAACTCTAGGGTTGCTACCAATGAGGTAAATCATCAGTCTAGATTGTATACATTTTCTGAATTCATTGAACCTGATTCTTCTTTACTTCTTACTTATGCTGATGAAAGTAGTAGGATATGGCATGAAAGGTTTGGACATTTCAATTTTAGATACATGCAATAGCTTAGCAAGAACAAATTAGTTGATGGTCTACCAGACATCCATTTCTCCGAGTATGTGAGGGATGTGTTCTCGTAAAACACCCTCAAGAGAAATTCGACAAGGGAAAGTCTCAGCGAGCTTCCGCACCTTTAGATATGATCCACAGTGACCTCATGGGTCCTTTTCCGCATACATGGATCTACTTTCTCAAGAAAAAATCTGAGGTCTTTCAACACCTCAAAGATTTCAAAGATTTGGTTGAGACACAGTTCAGAAAGAAGATCAAAGTCCTCTGAACTGATAATGGGGGATAGTATGTGAATCATGAGATCCACAATTTTTTCCATGAGGCAGGGATTCAATTGCAACATAGAGTTCCCTACACTCCGTGACAAAACAAAGTTGCTAAGCGAAAAAACCGATCTCTAAAGGAGATGGCATCTTGCATGCTGCATGCAAAGCCACTACCACAGAGACTATGGGCCGAAGCACTTAACTGTGCAACATACATCCCAAACAAATCTCCCCATATATCTATCAAGGATAATACCCCCTACGAGGCTTGGAGCGGCCTCAAACTGAAAGTGACCCACTTTCGTATTTTTGGTTCACATGCATGGGCCAGGATTCCATTTGAAAAGAGGAAGGCACTTGATCCATAGAGAACTGAGTGCATTTTTGTTGGATACCCCGACAATGTTAAGGGATATCGTCTTATTGATCTTTCCTTGGACTGAATCATCATTGAGCATAGTGTCCAATTCGAGGAAAGTGTCTTGCATGTACCTCAACAGCTGCATGCAGATATCTTCACTCTTCCACCTGTTCAAGATGATGAGCATGCACATGATGACTCTTCTTCATATGAGAGTTTTGATTCAGAGAACTTAGATGATTCATATTTAGAGTCAGATTCAATACAGTCAGATGCAGAGTCAAAGAATCCATATGCAGTTACAGAGCCAGAGCAGAGGCCCAAGTGGGCATAGACTAATCTTCAAGATGCAGGGGATCTGGTCATTGATCCAACCGATACTAGGAGGAATCAATCTAATTTCGAGGAGCCTCCTATTACACTCACTACCATTGAACCATTGCCCTCCAGTCATCTTTTATTGGTTCATTCTTTTGATCCATAGTCTTATGGTGAGGCTACTGGAAATCCCTTTTGGGAATCCCCCATGCAGGAGGAGTACAAATCCCTCCTCGAGAACCAGACTTGGGATATGGTTACCCTTCCTTCTAAGAGGAAACTTGTCAGATGCAGATGGATCTACAGAACCAAGAGTGCAGCGGATGGAGATATCAATAGATACAAAGCCAGGCTTGTCACCAAAGGCTTTCAGTAGGTTCATGGTATTGACTATGATGAGACCTTCTCTACAGTAGTGAAGATGGATTCCATTTGATTGGCCCTTTCCATTTCAGAAACCAAGGGATGGGAAGTCCATCAGATGGATGTGAAGAATGCATTTCTTCATGGTGATCTCTCTGAGGAGATCTACATGGAGCATCCCCAGGGATTTATGCAAGACTCATATTTGGTTTGTCGACTAAAGAAGTCACTTTATGACCTCAAGAAAGCTCCAAGGGAATGGTATGTGAAGATGGACTCCTACATGTTGTCACAGAACTTTTTACATTGTAAATTAGACCCGAATGTATACATGCTCAGGACTATTGATTCACTTCTACTTTTAGTTCTGTATGTCGATGATTTTTTTATCACTGGTTGCTCAACTACAACAATTGTTGCAGTCAATAGGATTCTTCATGATAGGTTTTTTATGACAGACATGGGTCCGCTACACTTCTTCCTTGGACTTGAGATCATTCAGGAGGAATCAAGCATCAAACTGTCTCAAGCCAAGTATGCATGAGATCTCCTTTAGAGATTTCACATGATAGACTGCAAGTCTACTCTGACTCCTTTCCTATCAGGAGTCAAACTTGAGCATGGTGGGGAGACTCCACTGGTTGACAACACACTATATAGCCAACTAGTGGGGATCTTGTTGTATCTCACACACTCCAGAACATACCTCTCATATGCAGTTGGCACAGTTTCCAAGTTCATGTAGGAGTCGCATGAGCTACATTGGAAAGATGCAAAGCATATCCTTCGATACGTACAGGGCACCATCACCTTTGGGATTCATTATGCAATAGACTCTACATTAGATCTCATTTGGTTTACTTATTTCGACTGGGCTGGTGATAGCATTGATCAAAGGTTCACATCTGTTACTCACTCAGTCTTGGTTTCGGGCCTATCTGTAGGTTGAGAAACAAGTAAGCTTCCATTTCTCTATCTTCAGCCGAGGCAGAGTACAGAGGGGTAGTTAACATAACCATTCAATCTATGTGGCTACAACATTTTCTTACTAAGTTAGGCATTCAGTTTCATCATCCTATCGTCATCTGGTGTGACAACCGAAACACTCTAAAGTTCTGCAGAGATCCATTTCAGAGGTAGCGGATGAAGCACATTGATATCCACATGCACTACATCAAGGACTTAGTACATGAGGGGATCATCAACTTACTATTTTTTCCTTCAACATAACAGACGACATACATTTTCACCAAGACATTCAATGAGAAAAAATTCCATTCTCTGCGAGCTCTTCTTGGAGTGAAGGACACAGTTGCCTAGCAACTGTAGTTCTTCTTTTTACATAAATTGTACCTTGAGGGGGAGTTTTTCCCATGATGTTTTCCCTCTTTCCTCACTTTATTTTCAGTGCATAATTTGTACTTGGGTACCTAACATGGCCTCGTTGTTCAGACCCAATCTTTATTTTCACCATAGTGATGTTCAGGGGGGGTGTTGGAGTTACTTGACACACTCCTAGGATTTTTTTTCTTAAGGTTTTTATTTGTTTATTAGTCATAATTTGTCATTATCAACTCTCCTATAGTTTTGGAGATAATATTCTCTTTCAGTTCACACTTCAGTTTGACTAGTTGAGTTGAGTTTAGATGTTGCATTGGGATCATCACCATGATAATTTGACCTTTCCTTGGTATCATCACTAGAGTGGCACATTATTATTGATTCCTTGAGTTAATTCCTCATTACTTTATGTCCAGTCAGTTAAATGAAGACTAGTTGACTAGTTAACTCAACTAGGTGGCAGTTCACTCTCGTAACTACCTGAGAGACTAGAATAGGTGGAAGTTCACTCCTATAACTATTGGTGTGTGTCCTTATCACTCTATACGACCACTATGGTGACTTGGTTGACCTCAAGTTGAACTCATTGAGTTATACAGAGTATATCATGTGTAAATTATTCATTATTCATAATGGTTGATGAGAATTCTTTCCATTCCTTCTCTCCTTCTTCTTCTTTTTCCAATTTTCTCTACAAATGTGTGTATCATTGTTTAGCTATATCTATTCTATGCAGGTTCAACACATTTACAGGAAGCAACATAAAGAGGAAATTTTAGGTTGGGAGATCAGACGAGTCAGTTATGGGGAGAAGACCTCAATGGAAAGATACATTTTCCATTGATGACAAAGGGGGAGAGATTTATCATATGCATTCGACAAAGGCATGGTTCTAGGGCAGCGTTGGTCACATAGATGTAGGCATAGTTCTAGGGGGAGCATGAGTGATGTGATTTTAGTATTGCATCAGATTGTTTCCATCAATGCCAAAGTGGGATATTTTTTATTAATTGGATTGGTTGTCATTGATGTCAACCCTTGAAGAAATTTCGGTAGTGAATTATGGTAGCACAAAGGTTTGGGTAATGGACCCAAGTTTTTTTGATTTATAATGGTATCAGTTTTGATATATTTGTAGGTAAGACTATTCTAGATGGATAGTACATATCATGCCATTTATGGTGGTATGTGGAACGTCAGATAACTCCTCACGGTTTGAGAGTTATGACCTTACGAAGTTGGAGGACCCTCATATGTTGGCTTGAAGCCCCAAAAGGTCAAAGAAGTCAAAGTTCTTGCTAAGAAGAAATTATTTAAATAATAATTAAAGTGAGAAAGTCAAAGATGATTATTTAAATAATAAAGTAAAGTGACAAAGTGAAAGAGGATTACTTAAATAATAAAGTGAAGTGACAAAGTCAAAGAAGATTATTTAAATAATAATTTTAAGTGAAAAAGTCAAAGAGAATTACTTAAATAATAAAGTGAAGTAACAAAGTCAAGGAGGATTATTTAAATAATAAAGTAAATGGAGAACTTTCTAATTATGGAAAGTGGTTATAATAAGGTTAATGCTAAAATGAGGAAAATGGGTTAAGTAGTGAAGTTGCTATTAGATATATGGACAAGTGGCAAATTGGGAAAAGTTGGACATTGGTGACTATGTGGAAAAAGTGGGTATGTGGACAAAGTGGTCTAGAAGATGCTTCTAAGGAAGCTACATGAAAGTATAAATAAGAGGCAAGGCTCTCTCAATTTATTCACACTTGAGCATATTGAATATCTATAGGTGACTGAGGTAACCAAACGATATCTAGGCTGAATTTCAGAGGGAAGGTTAAGTAAAGAAGGTCAAAATTCAAGGGAGGATAAATTCTTTTGATGATGTTTTCTAAGATATATTATTTACTGGTCATCTCACCATTTTCACAATAATTTTTTTTCTAGAATGATTCAAACCGTGAAATTGGGAGGCAATTGTGTAAACATATCCAAGTAGTGGTGGTACGAATTTCATCTTGTGGGTTGTTATACTTTTTGAGTTACACTCCGTGGAAAATAAGGTTTGTGGTCAGCCCTGAAACTAGTCTGAAACAAGTGTTTTGGGTAAAAACGTCATAAATTCTTCATAATAGATCGAAATTCAGTAAGACCAAATTTTTTGTTTAGAGTATAGTCTATAGTATTCTGTGTAAAATTTTCAGATCCATACAACAAATATTCCATGTGGGGCACGTTCTACAAGTTCGCTCTCTAGAATAAGCCATAATTCAACAAGGTATGGCATTCTTTCTATAACTCCTTTTCTGAGAGGTTCCAAGTATTGACATCTGGAGGAATTGCATAATACACATTGAAGAACCTTGTGTACTATTTTCATATATTTATTCATTAAAGGTACATAGTTATGATTATTTCAAGTTAGGGTTGTTGACTAATCCAAAACTATTCATGTGAGACTAAAGTAAAGTTTGATGAAAATGATAGTCTCTTGTTATTAAAGTTAAGGAAGGTTTGTAGGTATGTGATCATATACACCAGGTCTATTACAAATTTACAAATCAGATTTCTATGATGAAATTGATGAAGGATTTTGGTTGAGGTTTAGGTACAGGTTGGTGCATGATTGATGCAATTGTTTATAGTACAGGTTGATGCATGGTTGATGAATGGTTCAGGTTATTGGTATAGGTTGTTTGGTGCAGGTTGATTTGTATAGGTTTACAACAATATATCTCATAGTTATAGTGTGAGAGTGGTTCCATCATTCTACTTATACGTCAGTGTGGTTGGACGGGGAAAGGACATGTGGTTGTAGCCACCTTCCGGTTGTAGACAGAGAACATAGAGGGTTGTAGCCTCCTTCTAGTTGTAACCATGGAATTGGGGGGTTCGAGCTTCCCTTAGGTTGTAGCCTGAGAAGCTAGGGGGTTGGAGCCTCCTTCTAGTTGCAGCTGGAAAACAAAGGAAATTGGTTCTTCCAATGAATGTAATTCTTCAAGACATATAAGAAAAATAATTATGTGGTTTTCTCCCGCTTTGGGTTTCCACGTAAAAACACTAGTGTACTGTGTATGTGTATGATTGTTCATTTGTTCATTGTTGATTTACTATGCAAATATTTGATGATAATTCTACATTGAAATAACAATTTCATTATATGGTTAAAAAGGATTAAATTTCTCTATTACTGATTCACCCCCCCTCTCAGTAATCGAACAATGCATGTTGAAGGGGAAGAGATTTGGTAAACAAGGATTGTTGTGTGGTTGGGAAAAATGTGAGAGCTTGTTAGCTAATTGTTGTGTGTTTTAAAATCAGCCTAGGACCCATCCGTGTGGACTCATAGCCCTGGCTAAGGGTTGACCACTTATTGAGAGATAGAACATCAATGTCTACATTTGGGTGGAATGTTCGATGTTTGCAGCTAGTTGGTGAATGGTTTATTTAAAGATAAACATTATTCGTGTTTTCTCTATATTTTATATTTCATTGTGTATTAATTATCTTTGTCTTTAGTTTATCATGCTTGTTATTTTTATAAGATGCATTAGGAATTTTCTTGTAATTGATTAGCATGCTCTTGAATATTGCATGAGTTATTGTTTGACATCAATGTTTCTTGATTAATTGAATAATGGTAACAAGAATTTATAATTTTCCCAGAAGACGTGAATTTAGAGGTACCCAAGTAGTGGATGTGTCACATTCATTACATAACATGCATTCACTCATAACTATCAAAAGAGCACTACACAAGATAATACATAACATACACATTCAAACCATAACTCATCAAATGCAGAGACAATAGTTTTTTTTCTTTATTTACTTCATCTCTATTTATATACAATTGTTATAGAGGGGATCAAGCCCATGTAAAATTCTAGGAATATAAAATAGAGTATATCCATTCACTCATATCTACTTTCTATGGCACAAGCATATAATATCTCTAAACACAACCAAAACTACCATAATGTCGAACTGGAACTCTAAATCATCTCTAGATAATAGAAAATAATTTCTCTAGTTAACAAAATCTGAACCCTTTACATATCCACATCCATCCCCCTTAAATATATTAGAGCATGGAAATCATAAAAAAATTACTAGCTCATCCTCATCCTCAACCATAATTGATTAGGTTTTTACAAAAATAGTTATAATGATTACTAGAGATATTAAGGGATTTGGCCTACATATGATCTCTTCAAGTCCTTGCACATAGTACAAAATGGGTTGGTACATGAAAACAATCCTTCATTAGTGCAGCCATTAAATGTTGGCATTGTGTGGTGCATCCTCTTGGGCACACACTTTCCTAACTTATGGCATGCACATAGTATACAAAATATTAGGGGGTCAATAGGATCCAAAAACTATTAGTTGGATCATACTCAAGCCAACAACACTACTTATGATGTGATAGAGGAGGCAAATAGTGTTGTTTGGATGAGTTTTGTAATGAAAATTTTGAATTGGCCATCGATCTCATAATTGTTTTTTTCTAGTCCTAAATCTTCTTGAAAAAATACTTGACATCAACTAGTGTGATAGTCTTCAATGTAGGTTTCATCTGCTTCCCCATTTGTAAGATTGGTGATTACTTTTCTTGCACATTAGAAAGTTTATAGTGATGCAATTGGGTCTTATCCATTGCATCAAAGATGATTCCAAAAAGCTTATTTTGTTCAATGCACAAATATGCGATTTCCTGGCGTAGGTTGGAAATTGTTTTCATGGCCTCTTGTCATTCTATTGAGAATAAGGAGGGAATATCCTTCTATTTATCTATGATTTTTTTCTTAGTTTCATGGATGTGGTCATCAATAGCGTTGACTTAGGAGGATTTATCGAGGTGTGTCTAGAGATTGAAGCTATATTCGACCAACCGTGAGAAATTTGTAATGCGTTATTATCCCTATTTAACTGTTGTTCAACTCCCCTTCTTATGATTGGGTAATGTGTTTTAAATTATCCCAAAGATCTATGTTTAGTCCCTATATCTATTAGAGTCTTTATTTAACCTTGTCTAGTTTAAATGGTGTAGGGAGAGACGAAGTGTCTTCGACTATACTAGGGAATTGCACATAAACTTATTCGATTGTGCGTATCAATGATGTGTGCACATTGAATTTCATTGTTTTTATTTATTTGATCTCCTTATATTTTGCTTCAATATTCATGTGTGTCACTTCTATCTCCTTCCTAGAAACTTTTTCATGGTCATGGTTATCTTGAGTTTCTCTATCTGTCACAAGTTATTTCTTGTGTTGCTACAATTGTGCATAGGACTGGAGGAGTATGTTATCCTTATGTGAACTCGTTTAGCTAAGGAAATGAATGATAGAGGTAACCTACAAACCAAATTTAAGGCCAAAAACTATCCTTTCCGAACCAGAGAGGGCTCTCTCTGAGACTTCATCTCGAAACTGGTTATGGATTTGAAATGTCAGCTAGATTTAACACATTCGTACAATATTTTTGGTTCTATTGGAAAGAGGGTGAAAGAATTTAGGCCATGGAGTCAACTTCCAAAAAACAAGAGAAGCAAATTACTTGGTGACTAAAACTTGAGAGGATAAAGGCTAAGTAGGCAGCGGTCTTTCAGTTCAAAATTGGTGTGTGTGGTGGTAGAAGAACACATAAAGCAACTCAGAGCACCAATGTTGATGAATTTTGAGTTCACTTAGAAGAAAACATAGTCATCCAAATGGAGAAATCTAGAGCACCACGCGGTGAATTATAGACTTATAAAAAACCATATGATTTAGACAATATATAGACATGAATATGAAGGACACATGAAGCACATACATAAGAGAGGATACAATACATCAAACCACTACCATTAGAATATTTTCATCAAATCTCAAGACCTTTGCATCAAAATTCAAATGAGTTCAAAATTACATTCAACAATCACTATATACATTCCTTTTCTAGCCAACCTGGCTTATATTTAAAAGGTACAATATATAGAAAAATATGTGTCACTTCGGCTGCCTTTCCCCCCAACTACGTGTTGGCAGCCAATACAATTTTTTCTATTGCCCTCTAAGCTGCCTACACCTGCATCTTCTGAACTTCAAATTGTCGTCGCATTTTGCAAATTAATGGTATTTTCATTTCATGCAATGTTTGCAAATTGGTTTCGATTTATTTTTCACGACTGAAAGCGTGAAAACTCCTCCATCGATATTTTAATTGTCATGAGCTTCTCATCGATATTCTGATTGGTACTTGCCTTTGGTTTATTATTATGTGGCTGAGGAATTTTTTTCAAACTGTGACATTCTTGCTTTGATTGCGCAACCTGGTTATTATTTGATTGATAAGGTATTGAACATGTGAATTTATGAGTTATACTTGATTTCATAAGAGTTATTGTTGACTATGTTTCGATCCTTACTATTATAAGCTATTGGCCTATCGATTTTATGAAATCTCTTATCATGTTTTATAAACTTTGATTATGCAACAAGTGCATGGGTAACATATGAGTTTGATTTTATATTGAATGGCAATGGTTTGAAGTTTCACAATGGCACATTGATTAAACTTTTGGATTTTTTATTTTATGGTTTGAATTATTACTTGGCGTATGATTAATTTGTGGGTTTGATTTTACATTGAACATTCATGGTTTCAAACCATAGTTTGGCGCGTTGGTATATTATCATTCACCGTTTAAATCCTGGGATGGCCGAACATTTTGGTTCGTGTTATGATTGATTGAACAGGGATGGTACTGTGCCATTAATGTTTTGCATGGCGGTGAACTAACCCACCACCTTCGCACGCGCATATTGATTCACCTCCCCTTTCATCGTTCTCAACTGTTGGCCTAAATGATTTTGCCCCTGTGTGTTTATCCAAACCCTACCATGAGCCCGAACCATGGCTCCAGTCGTGAGGGTTGAACCCAATGGCTGCCAGGCATTGTTAATGTTTGATGGTGCTTACAGTGACCTTGAGGAATTCGTATGGCTCCCATTCATACGAAAGTTTGATGGTTATAACCCTAACGTGGCTCGACAATTTGCATTAACCTTCGATGGTTGTCGAGCCAAGGTTGGGGATGTGCAGTTGGAAATTGATGAGAAGTTTCTCAGTCTAGCTACCGGTCTGCCTGCTATCGGACAGAGATGGTCGAAAAATTGTAAAGTGGAGAATGTCCCGTGGACATTACTCTTTCATTCACGAAGAGTGAGTTCTTGTGACACACGTCTGCCTGCAAATATGCTAAAGCAACGATGGCACGACTTGCTCATGGTAACCAAGCAATTCATTACTTGCGAGGGCAGGTATGGTTTCGTGTTCTTGTATCACCTTCGGCTACTGATGGTTTTCATGGGATATGAGATTAACATGCCTTACTACTTGCATAGGAGTCTGTTTAAAATGTCCAAAAGGTACAAATGAAACCAGGTTGATGGCAGTCTATTTCATTTTGGGTTAATTAAAATGCTTGTGGTCTGTCATTTGGGATTACAACGGGACTGTTGGAATGATTTTCTTCAACGCAATAAGTTTGAAGACTCAAGCCCACCACAGGTTGATAAACCTGTGGTGAGCGAGAGCAAGTCAGTACCCCCTGTTCCTTACAGTGCTCTACTACCCAAACCCCTACCCAAACCATCTATTGATCTACTCAATTCTGTGACCATAGATGTGGAAAATGTCAAACCCGTGGCTAAAAAACACAAAACCAGACCTAATGCGAATTCTAAAGGCAAGAAGAACGCTCGATTAATATCTCACATGGCAAGAAACAAACCTAAAGTCCCTGTCAACCCTGACCCTATTATGGTAAGTGAAGACTCTGACTCAGAGATTGAACGCTACCTAGCAAGCGAGTATCCCTATTCTGAAGGCCTGTGTGATAAACCCGCATATGATTTTGTGAAGAACCTACCACTGTGTTTGCTAAACGATCCAAATTATCCCGGCATCAAAATGCCCTGTGAAAACCCTGGTGACTCGTCGAAACCCCCTCATGTTCTATCTCAACCAGCAGCTCCACCATGTGATCAGTGTGGCATATGGTTAGAAAGGTATTACATTGATGTGCCAATGCTGCAATCCAGAATTCATGCTCTACAAGATCAGGTTGCAAGGCTATCTAGTCAACAGGGTAAAATGCCATCCACTGATAAGAAGCAGCGAACAACTGGTTCGATTTTGTTCAAGAATGTGGAGTCGGCAACAACATTCGTCAATTCAAGATTGGCGTAGTTCGAACAGCCTCATTGGTATGACTTTCACCTATTTATATGACATGATCATAAACCCTGTTATATCGTGGATCGGTTCTGTCACATAAGAATTCACTTTTGTATATATTTTTGTTTTGATAAATCAATTTTCATTATCGTTTAATTTTCGATTGGATTTGGCTTTGATTCAAGTGATCATGGGATAGATTTGATTTATTGTAATTTGTTTTAATCGAATACTCTGTTGATAATCGAGGTTGTTAATATTTTCTAAACATAGGTTGTTTCTGGTATTCCAATTTTGAACACAGTCAATGGTTCGATTTGAATTGGTTATATTCTATACGATGTGGTTAGCATAACTGTTATAATCCACGTCTGATTCAACGAATTCAAATGCCATTCTGTTAATGCATAACCAAATTTGCAATTGTTCGATTCACATTGTTTGACCGCGTTATCAGCTCGTTTCATATTTCAACAAACATACTGTTTGAATGTTAATTTGGGATTGGAAACGATTATGCCCAACATGGCGATTTGTTTCTATAATTAAACTCAACCACATTCGTTTTGATTTTTCACCCAATTTATATTATGAATTTTGTTAATTCTGTTACGCTCCTGTCTGTTGACTCTGTGGTGATCAATAACGAAATTCATTGGGTCGATACTCATTGAGTATGATTTCATTTGAATACAATCAAAACAGTTTACCTATCTTTACAATTTATTGAATGATATCAGTGCTATGATTATAACGAGTCAATGATGGTTACGACCATTATTTCGGTCATATCTGTGAAATGTTTGACACTCAGCAAACGAAGTCTATGGCAAAGTTTTATGGATATCGTTATGCATGTTTCATTTTGATAATAATCGTGACAGTTTTTCTATATTGGGATTTGATTAAAACGATATGAATCCTATGCAAATCAATTATGATTGCATCGTATCTTATACAATTTGGTTCACCATTGATTTGATTTATGAAACAGTCCTGTTATGATTTGATCTGATTTTATGGCAATTGAAAAAACAGAGCATTCTTACCCTGTCCTGATTGCATCCTTTTCGATTTGGTTTGATTTGAATGATACATTTGCTTGAACCATTAGTAATGCAATTTTCATGTTTATTAAAAGAAAATTAAATTCGATTGTTTTAAAAATATTTCATTTGATTTCTATCTGATTCTATATGCTATTTTAGACTAGCTACAGAATCAGATGATTCTGTAGCTAAGTCTGTAGAATCAATTTTTTAGTGTTTTGTTACTGAAATATCTTTCTAATTGGATATTTGTGTTCTACTGCAGGTAAATTCAAAATTCCAATAGAGTTGTTGAGAAGTTAGGGGATGTTTCAAAGATTTTACTTGCATTTTATTTTCTTAGTTTAGGAGATTTTCGGATTTTTCCCTGATTATGTAAAACTGTTTGATAATTATCCACAGGGATGTTTTACCCTGTGGAGAAACTTATATATACTTATGATTTTTGTAATAATAGACATCCTCATTCGTGGGAGAACAAGGATATGGATTTCTAATACAGACTGGAGCAGAATTGATGTTTTGTCACAGCTTTAGCTTCTCAATATATCAACATTTTGTTTCATGTTTTGTATATCACTTTGTTTATGGTTTATGACTACTTTA
>JZKD02S1927385.1:167099-214699 GCA_000966675.3 Picea glauca | reverse complement strand
AAGTAATGTGCCCAAAATTCCCTCTTCAGTGATTTTAATTAACTTATATCTCAAAATAGTCAAAATCATGGAAATCGTCGGAATGGAATGAAACCAAAGCCAACCTATGCGGAATGGCTCATGATGATGGAATATTATGATAAATGCCAAATGGACCCCACAATGCCTCTCAAATACCCCTATATTCGCTATAACATCCATCTGGCTACTCTGGTCATCATAAGTCTATGCCTATGATGATGTCCCAAAGTGGGGACATTACAAGTATCTTCGTCATTACTGACAGAGTTTCCTTCATCACCTAGAATGTGATTCTTGCAATCACCACGCAGAACCCATCGAATTTGAGCATGAACTATTCTGTCAGCTTTACATTGTATCCTTGGATTCATTTTCAATAGAGAGTGCACCCGACCTATTTGAAATATGCTATGACATCTGGGTCTCGATTTACCAATGCCAAGATTTAAGGTTAGGATCCCAAAGTTCTGCCATTCTGCACCCCTTTCTTTATGTTCTGGGATGCCACCATGGTACAATGCATGTTTGTTATGTGTGCATGGTAGATTTAAGATGAATCGAATGTGATAGCATTTCCCAACCCGATTTGTGACGCGATTGATGGAAATCAGATTTCCCCCTGCGAGAAACTCAGGGCTTGTAGAAAGAGTTACAGAGGACGCATAAACTCAGCTGGAAAATTGAATACATGTAGAGTGACTAACATTTATAACAGGATGGGTGAGGAATGAAATCATGACAGGGGACACTGAATCCATGGTGATGAGAAGTTTTAAAGTAGGTTGAATATTTGTGAAACACATTCATGTGATGGGTACAATTCAAGGTGTGTGAAGTATAGATTATAAGAGTTGCATAGTATACATGATATGAGCATCATAATTTCTTATCCTTTCTGACTTCATAATGAGTTGATGATGGTATTTATGTCCGTCGACATGACCCTAACAATAGAAAATTGCCTCGGCCTTTGGCACGTAATACCTCATCTTCTGACAGGACCTGAACTTTTGGGAAAATACCTTTATCATTTACACATGTTTGGTTCTGACATCCATTCCCAAATCCAAGATCCAACCTAACCACTTGATGACTTCGACCCATTTGTTTTTCGGTACCTGACCTCACATAATTTGACCCACGGACTACGAATCAACTAATGCTGACTCTAACTAAAAAAATGATGGCGCTAACAAAGTACATAATGTATTTCCCCTAGTTCATTAATAATTTTAACCATATAGGTTTGTAAGTCCTAGGAATGCACTTGCACCAACTCTATCTCAATGTAAGGTAATAGTCAAGGTTTTGTGGTAGTGGTTGGTTCATGAGTGGAGATAACCAATGTACTAAAGTGCAACACTCTTCTATGGGAACTATTGTGTGGTGATGTGGCACCAGTCATGCTTTCTATGACCCTTTGTTCTTGTGCTGGGGGTGTGGGGATGGTTGTTGGTACAATATCAAGCGTTTAGTAGAGCCCATTCAACTTTGGTGATTATCTTCTATTCAATATTTGTTGAATGACCAAGTTGTATTGGAGCACCTTGACAAGGTCCGAGATTGGTACAAAAGTCTGCACTAGTTTGTGCACCAGACTGTTGGTATCGATATTCTTTTCTCTGCTCTGATTATTCAATACATCATGCATGATGGAATGCAATGGGATTTCCTCTATGATGGATGCAAAAATAGTATGTTGCATCAAAGTTGGTGTGCATTCTTGTTTGCTAGAGTCTAGGCTTGTACTCATGTTAAGAGGTTTGCATAGTTTCTTTGTAGGTGGAGTCTTTGCTGGGGTTTTCTATGTCTTCTTTTTCTTGATCACTTTCCCTTTTTTGGGTTCCTTGGAAGCATAAGGGTGCATCCACTGAACCATAGGTCCTTTTCTCTTTTCTTGGGACATCTCATCCTTTTTTTGTTCATCTATTATTTTTTTATTTTTCCATTGGGCTATTTCTTCCCTTTTCTTCTCCTTCTTCCTTTTGGTCGTTGTCTCCAATTTCTTTAGCTCGTCATCTAGTGTGGGATGAATTCTTTTTTGCAATTCAGTAAAAACCTATTGAATGTCCTCCTCAGTGATGTAGAAAGGGAGTATTTGAGTTTCATCCTTTAGATCTTTGAGGGGGTGGATGAAAACATTATGAAACAAATAGGTAAACCATGGAGACAATCCTCATGCTTGTTCATGATGTTGTGTGATATACAAAGTGATTTAATAGCTACTTGGATTAGTTATGCGTACCATCACTACAAATTTGTGTTGGTTGCGACATGGAGTTTCTTTTCCTTTCTCTGTTGTAGTTCTCACAGATTTATCGATCGAAAGGATTGTGAGCCCTCTATTTCATAGTTGTGGCCTAGTGGTGGCTTCCATAGTATTGTGGATATTAGGAGTAAGATCCAACTATAATGGAAATCCTTTCCCAAGTCCTTCACCTCAAGGAATTCCTAGAAAAAATCATTCAATAAGTGCCTCACCCAAGCCATCCTAACTTCTTCGATGCATCACTCTGCAAAAACCATGATCCCTGTTGGGCACTCACATTTGCGGTAGTTGTGTATCATTTTGCAGGAAATTATTTGTGTGGTGAATAAAAATATATCATCATTTATCTCTATGATTACTACTCCTTTTGACCCTCTTTGTATACCGAGATTTGCATACACATCCTTGTGCATTTCATCCCTATCCTTTAGCACTTCAATAGACTCACTCCATGTGTAGGAATACTTGTGACTAGGTGCATTACGTTGTGAATGATATGCTATGGCTTATCTATCCAAAGGACCCTAAAATATAATCAAATGAGTAAGAATAAGATCCACACATTGATAGACAAGATTTGGAAAAAATGTTGGTAGTATACTAATGACAATAACCTTGATTTCTTGAGGTTTTTGGCCCATTTTTGGGTGGCCAATCATTGTTTTACTTTTTTACCTTGAATCAGCTCGGTGTATGCATCGAATCACAGGTCTAAGAATTGGACTTCATGTTGTATATTGCAATCTTCATATTGAAGCTGAGGAACCCTTCCCACTCGAGGGATTATGATACCTACATTGGTCAGCATTTTTGGCTTGGGCACATTTTGGTCCTTGACCACTTGAAATTTCTTCCATGCTTTTGGTTTTCTTGTAGAATCCATTATCCTTGTTGAAATATTGGCACCTGTGGTTTACCATCTTCCACCTCTTTCTTGAGAATTATTTCTCGTCGTCACTATGGAAATCGTGCCTTGGAAAGGCTATATGTACCAAGTGTACATCACAAATTCACTAAAAATATAATACTCTTGGTGATCTAGTCATTGTGCACTTGTTTCTCCTCTATATAATCTTATTTATATATGAAAATAATGAGGTGAATAAGTTCCTTTGAACATTAACTACTCAACAGGTGATTATCCCCCCATGATACTCAGATGTCGAGTTATCCATGGAGGGTTGTATCTATTATTGATGTTGGCATGTGGTCATATTTTACTTCCATAATTTTCATGTGTCGTGGTGAATTATTACCATAATTTATTTGATTTCCCCATCTTCTCATGACCTATCCTATTGCTAACTACCTACCTCTCTACTGCAGTATCTCCCTACATTCTAGTAGCCAACTATCATGTCCCATTGTTTCATCATTTGGTTTGTACTATGGATTTTATTCCTTAATATCCTATGAATCTTCCAAATCCATTTTAGGTACGACCTATCTTCTCCCACGTAAATATCCAAACCTGTCTAATCTACTTACTTATCACTTTGGTTATTCCTAATCTACCTAATTCCTATTCTATTATGCATAGATCTTATCTATTGTGCACCCCTGTCCCACACAGGGTATGTCATCACAACATATTCAACCTTGGTGGATCATGACACACCTTTAGTTGAATTATGTTCATCATCCCCTACCATGGTTTTTCATTAGGTTCTACTAGGTGTAGCATGTCAGTCGGACAAATGTACCATCCCTAGCACAATTGTAACTATTATGTGCATGCCTTATCGTATGGTTTTTATTTTTCCAATGGTGTATGGTGCACGTAGGAAACATTCTACACAATTTTCTTAGTTATCCTATGAACCCATCATGTGCAAGGAGTAATCTCATCTATCCAATGCCTCTCACAGAAGAAGGTATGTTATTGAGAGTCTTCAATACTCTTTTATCAACTCAGTATTTCAAAGTTGATCATGGGATGGAACTTGAGTTGGTTATATTCTACCACCTACACCCATTCCTATACATCTATGTTATACATCACCCACTAGTGAACACGTGTTCAATTTACAACTGCATCCATGGGTTGAACTCTTTGGGTGCCATGCATCATATCTACCATTTGTGTTAGGAATGCATGTAATGGTATTATACCTTCAAACCTTGATAGTTAACACAAATTTGATCCAATACAGTGAACCACTTTCATGATTCATGCACATCTATAGGTTGATACCTCATAGAACTTATTCTTCTATCTTTCCATAGCATCCTTTGAATCTGTGTCATAGGAGTAAACACTTATCTAACTTAGTTTTCCATTGGTTGTTGGATTCACATAATCCTCCTTGCACCCAGTGATGTTGTATATGTTTTCTATGATCGAACCATATACATCCTCATTAAAGGGCTTATTATATATGTCTCCCTTATTTGGATCTAGTGGTGCAATAAGCTAAAAAGTGACTATCTCAAAGGACGTATGTCACTGCTTCAGGATCGGTATGACATTGTTTTCAAATTCCTAGTCAATGAAAAGTAGATATGTGTAGGGGTCTAAGTCATCCATGATTTTAATCACCTCAAATTATACTTTGGTATTTATGTTGTCAATGTTCACTTCCACTTCCTCCATCCTACCAAAAGGATAGATTTTGTATTGGTTGGAAAGATTGAGTTGAATGGGGAACCACACCAAGTTGTTTTTACCCATAAACTTCTAGGATTTCTTCAGCAATATGTATATGTTAGAGACTAGGTCCAACATGACACCATCCATCTCATATCTCCCTAGCTCAACTTTCATCTTAAATTCCTTTCCCATGCACTTCCTCTTGCTTGTATGTCTCACATCTAATTTTGTTAATGGAGCATAAGTAGCATCGTTGCTCTCTCTTTATTACATACATCTTGTCAACATATGTATTAATGTGTTTGCAACTATAGGGTCAACCAACATATTCAGAAAACAATGTAAGAAGTCAATTACCTATTCTTCTTATTTATCCTTGGTGTAAGTGTTGCGATCTGTTTCTTCTTGCACTATGTGTCACAACTTTTCATGCATGTGTTCTTATTCTAATACCTTATTTGTTGCACATTGCACTTCTTTGCACAAGAGGCATTCATCCAATACCGTCTGTTCCATACGCTATAGTTATTCGTAGACTCGAGATTCTTCCAATACCTTCTACACAATGAGATTCAATTCTTCACGTGCTTTATCCTCTTATAGGGCCCTCTATGTTTCATGTGAGAATTTATTTTGTTCTGTGACATTAACCGTAGGAGGTGCTTGATCTAATTTTCTGATATTTCCTTCTATAGTCTAACCTAAACTTTCTCCTTTTTCGAGGTTGGCTCGTGTATAAATGTCTCCTTGGGTTACCACCCATACGTCCACTTATTTCAACTTCTAGTTTTTGCATGGCTCCATGGTGACCATATTGTAGTGTCTCTTCTTCTCTTCTGATTTTTCCAATAGATTGGGGAAATCCTCCGTGACATGGTTTTCAATATGGAAATATCCACAGAGTGCATGAGATTTGGTGCATAAACTTGTAGTTTCATGGTGAGGTTTGCAAGTTGATATTGTACCTATGTGAGCCATGTTGATGTTTCACTGTCTCCTGGTGTGACCTCTAAATGAATTTCAATTTCCACAACCTCTTCCTAGGTCATTACCTTTTTCCGTGTGAGGGAGACGTGAATTTGTGGTAGGAATCCAACAATAAACCATTCTCTATGTTGGATGTCTTGGAGCTAAAATGTTAGTCTTTCCAATAGAATATTTAACCTGTAGTCATAATCCCACATGGTTTCTCCAACTAACTTCTTAATCTCTTTGACCTCTATTGTACCATATTATTTTGACATAGGCTCCTAAATTTAATAAGTATATCTTCCTTTATATTCGAAAAGGACCTTTCTTTTCCTACAAACACATCGGATTTGTACTTCATGTATTGATCTAGGTGGATATTGGTAGCCACCCACCTATTCCAACTGGCTCCTCTTAACAGTTTTTAGTTCATCACGTTCTTCTATAATCCTTTTTAATTGTGGGTTCTACACTTCCAGGGATATCTAAATCCCTACATATTTTTTCGGTGGATATTGGTGGTTTCCCACCTTATCCCAATATCTTATTTTTGAATTTTTCGTGTTAGCACATCTTTTTGTACTTCCAAGGTCGTTTTGGGGCCCTAAACATTATTTTTTTGGCATGCCACAGTCAAAATTTAGATGAAGTTAGAGTTTAATGGAATAACGAGTAGTTTTTTAAAATACCTTTCAATCGGGCTATCATGCGCCTAAAACGAAGGTTGTATTCAAAAGTTACAACCCCGAGAAATTGAGGTACCAACTTACCCATAGGGGCCCACATAACATTTTTTTCTTCATATCCTAGGGATAGATATTTGAATGTCTATGGTTTTGAAATTCATGATTAATGTTAAAAAGGCCTTTGAAGCCTCATTTCAATCATTCTTCTCAGATGGATCCATGTAGCAAGCCACATATCTTCTCATAGATAGCTACCACCATTCAACCATGTTGTTTCTAGTTCTCCAATTTTACAATTTCAACCTATTTTATTTATTCAATAGAAGTTATTGTTCACTGGATACCTGTTGTTGTTGTTCATATCTCTTTGTTATTGTATTTAGTTTGTTATTCCTTTTCATTCCACTCATAAATATAGATCAATGGTATCAAATCGATCTTCTCTTCATTTATTTTTCTTTATGCATGTCCCTGACAAGATCTGGGTACAAGAAGTTGGGACTCAAACCAGTCAATCCTTTGCAATATCAGCCATGTCGAACCTAACAAAAACCCATGGGGAACAAGAATAAAGATGATGGGGCAGAAGATACTTTTAAAATTTTGCTCGAGGAATCCCTTGCATGAAAAAGGAACAAAATGATGGACAACTTTGCACAGATCCTTCTGCAGCTTCCCATAAGAGACATATCTTCATCAAGTATTCATGAAACCCCCTTAAAGGTACAAGTAATTTTTTATATTCCATTAGTTGAAGGACTAATTGATGAATTTTCTATAGATAAATGGTTGAATCTGCTCGAAGGGTATGTTTTGGTCAACAATTTTTTCGACAGGGAAAAGATTACTTTTGAAGTCCTCAAGGTTGTCCCCCATGTTAAGGACTGGTGGGATACTTACTCTAAGAAAAGGGACATAGAGGAATATGAAATATTTTTGGTTTTCCCCACATGGGATTCCTTCAAGGATGCCATTAAATAAAAGTACTACCTTGTTGGAAACTACGAGGACCAATACAAAAGATGGACCACACAGCGTCCGGAAAGGGACCAGGCAATACTAAATTTCGCCAATACTTTCCATACCTTGTGCAAAAAATTGGGTGTCAAATACTCTAAATGATATCTTGTGGTCAAATATTGCGGTTGTCTGCATCGATACATTCAAAAATAAATGGAGTTTCTAGACATCACATCATTAGTTTCGGCTTACAAATATCCTATCAAGATCAAGAATAAATTTAAGCTGAATAGGCGAGAGGATATGCAAACTCTTCACAACGAAAGTAGGGAAAAGGTGGTCCCAACCCACAAAACAAGGAATAGAGAAAAGATGGTTGCTCTCAAGACAACAAGTCCAATAAACAATCCAATAAGGGTAGTGAGAAGATGAAGAAGGAAACGGGAAAATGGTGTGAATACCATAAAATCTCTTGGCACAACACCGGATAATGTCGCTCCAAGCAGTCACTAGTGGTCGAGCTGAAAGATTCCAACTCAGAGGCAGATTCTGACTCTGAATCAAATCTAGAAAGTGGGAAGCAGATCATCGATGCTGAACCCAATGCCATTGTTTCTACCACCAAAGTCCAACCAAGGAAACCAAAAGAACCAAAGGAAGGGGAACACCTCTTTCACTCACAAATGTGGGTAAAGGGAGCTCTGTTGCATTTCATTGTTGATAGTGGCAATCAGAATAACCCGATTTCAACATAGGTCGTCAAGCGGCTAGACCTACCGATAACACCACACCCACAACCCTACACCTTTGAATCAATTCACCAAGGACGATATATCTATGTTAGCCAACAATTTCATCTTCTCTACAACATCAATCTCTTCAAAGATGAGGTATTGTGTGATATTTCTCACCTTGAAGTTTGTGATTTTCTTTTAGGCAAACCATATTTGTCAAAGTGACATGTTGTGTATGAATCTAGACCCCACAGTGTTTTTATTACTTTGGGTAGACAATTGTACAGGATACCAAAGGTAGTGTTACCTATCACTATTTCTTTAATATATGCTAAGCAATGCAGTAAGGCCATTTCACAGAATAGGAAGTTCATCTTCTTTGTGATCCATTCTCATAGTAAGAAGAAGGTCACCGCCACATCCATGACCTCTACAAGGAGCCTATATTTGCAGCAGAAGAAAGTGGATGTGATCATGGAAGAGTACAAAGATATCTTCTCCTCACCCACCGGGGTACTGATGCATTTCCAAGTCAAGAATCCAATTGATCTAATCCTCAGTTCCCCACTTCCTAATGGACCAATCTATCATCCCTCGTTGATGGAAAATGAAAAAATCAAGCACCAGATCTAAGATATTCTTCAAAAGGGGCACATCCAACACAGTTCCTCGACTTGTAGAAGCTCGATTGTGCTAGTGCGGAAGAAATATGGGACCTTGCAGCTCTGTATTGATTATAGAGAACTACAAAAAATCACAGTCAAGAACCGATACCCAATTATCTGAGTTGATGAACTTCTTAAACACCTCAAGGGGGAAAAGTTCTTCAACAAGATTAACCTAAATTTTGGCTACCCCCAAGTTCCCATTGAACCAAATTATGTATGGAAGACAACTTTCAAATCTAAATATGGTCTCTTTGAATGGCTGGTCATTCCCTTTGGCTTAAAAAATGCACTAGAAACTTTCATGATATTGTTGGATGATGTATTGAGACCCTTTATCAACTCTTTTGTGGTGGTACATCTCGATGAAATCCTCATCTTCAACAAAACTTCGATGGACCACATGCACCATATTCAACAGGTTTTGGGCACTCTATGACAGCATAAGCTATATGCCACCTTGGAAAAATATTCCTTTGGCATGAATATGCTCCAGTACTTGGGCTAGATTTTTGATGAGGATGGGGTACATGTGGATCCAACTAAGATACAATTCATTCATGACTACCCAGCCCCGACCACACTAACTGATCTTCAAAGACTCTTGGGGATTTTCAACTTCTACCTGTGGTTTGTGTTGCAGTTATCGCATATTGCATGGGCCCTCAGCTAAGTAACCAAGGGTGGTGGAAAGGAAACTTTCACATGGGGGCAGACACAACAACAACAATTTTATTATCTCAATCATTTCTTCTTCTCATCTCCAGTACTCTCCTTAATTGATCTGCAACAACCGTTTGAGATTGAGACTGATGTCTTTGACTATGCTATCGACGTGGTTCTCACTCATCATGGTCATACAGTAGCATACCATAGTGAGACACTCTCAGATACTATCTAGAAATACCCCACCTATGACAAATAAATGTATTCCATTGTGAAAGCCTACCAATAGTGGAAACATTACATTATGGGAAAGGAGACAATCATCCACAGTGATCGTAAGCCTTTGCAGTTCATACATACATAGGGGAAGTTGCAGAACGATCACCATCAAAAGTGGTCAAGATATCTACAATAGTTCCATATCAACATCAAGTATAAAAAAGGGAGAAAAAAATATGTCGTTGACTACCTCAGTCACCCTCTTGTTCCTTCACTCACCATAGTACTCCACTCCTAGGGGTATGAGGCATCTAAGTGGCCTCAACTTTATCAGCATGAGAGTGACTTCACCACCACCTATCCACTCTTGGGTATAGGAGAGAATGTCACCAATTTTCATATCCAGGATGGATTGTTATGCCATTTGGGCCACCTTTGTGTTCCCACAAGAGAGCATTCAAAGTTGATATGAGAGGCTCACTACAGTCGGATGGAGAGACATTTTAGAGTGGAGAAAATTGTTGTTTTTCTACAAAAACATTTTTATTGGCCAAAACTTCGACAATACTTCAACAAGAATATCAAATCTTTCACTGCTTGTGCAATTTCCAAGCTATCCATCAAGAAGAAACACTTATACACCCCTCTTCCTACTCCCGAGAGGCCATTGGAATCCATCTCAATCCATTACTTGTCTGGCCTTACATACACCAAGCACGACAATGATTTTGTATTTCTAGTGGTTGATCGATTTTAGAATATGGCTATTATCACAGCCTACAAGAAGAGCATCACAGGGACAGATATTTCCAAGCTCTTCTTTGAACGGCTGTGGGTCCATTTTTGGATACAACAAACCATCACCTCAGATCGAGATAGCAGCTTCCTCAAAAAAAAATTGGTCGATTCATTGGTCACTTGATGCAGGAGCATCTCTCCATGTCATCCAGCCAGCTAGTCAGCCACATCAATGAATTCAAATAGCGTGTTGAAGAGAGGCGCAGTCCTCATTTAAAATTTGAATGAATGTAATTAAATGTTTTAGGTTGTTGAGTCGTCAAGTCATGCCTTTGCACAGGTTGTAGGTAGATAGGCCTTTAATTTTTTGTAAGGATGAGATCTAGATCCTATTTGCAGACTAGACAACCCTTTCAATGCCATTAAATAGGGTAGGTAGATTGGAGGGAAGAGCTCGAAGAGCCCCCTCAGGTAAAAGATATTTTGGGGTCTCATTTTGTAGTAGTTAGCATAGAGAAAATAAGAGATTTGTAAGAGAAGAGAGGGAGATGAGACTTTGATATAGTTCATGCTTAGGAACACCTTGTAAAAATAGGCATTTTCCATTTAATACAGACAACAGTTTTCCTGCATATTTCCTATGTTGAATGAATGTCTATGTATGTTCAAATTATGCTGGGAATGTATATTGTAGTTTTTCATTTGCAGGAGTATGTTTGGTTTTAGGATTGAGAGGTCTTTGAGGCTTCACACCATGAGGGTGTGACAGAACGTTGCGGGTTCTGATAGCCATGCACAAAGGGTGCATTTCTACATTCTATGGGTTAAGACAGAGGCGTGCCGGGTGGGCATGGAAGATGACATCAAAAAATCGGGAGGAATACCTCAAGGTTGTTGAATGCCTTGGAGGAAAGGTTGTGTATGAGAAAACACAGTTGCAGACAGAATCTCTGAGGAGTTCTGTGAGGCTCTGCCAAATTGACATTGATCATATGCCTAGTGGTGCATTGAGAAGAACTCTGTTGTGAGTTCAGACAAGAGAACAAGGATCACTAAGTATTATGAGAGCTCTTCCAGGAGGGCATTGAGCGGGTGCATAGGGAAAACAGAAGGGGACAAAACTATCTGATGTTCTGTAAGAAGATACTCTTCCAGGTGGGCATTGAGTAGGTGTGCAGACAGGCACAAGAGGAGAAAAGAACTCCTTGAGTTATGGAATTAGTAGAAGAGTCCAAGAAGAAGGATCTTCGCAGGGTTTTTGAACACCCTGAAACTCTCAGTGAAATGTTGCTTGAGCAGAGGGATAGCCAGGAGGGCATCTGAATTCTCCATATGAAGGAGAAAGGAAAAAGGGACTTAGTTCCTTAGAGATCTGAGTTCGTGAGTAAGCTCAAAAGGGATAGAACCTCATGCATGCATAGACTTTGCAAGGAGTGTAGGAGTCATGGAAACCTCTTAAGGTTCCAGAGAAGGTCAAGCTTAGGAGGGAGTGTGATTTTATGCACAGAGTTGTAGCTGCAAGGAGTGCAGAGGCTACATAACTCCTTGAAGAGTTCAGAGTTTTTGAAGTTCAAGAGGAGTGGAGTTTTGTACGTGCAATTGGGACTCAAGGAGAAGAGCTCGAAGGCAAAAGAATTCAAAGCTCAGGCCTTAGACATTTGGAATTCTTCCAAGTGTTAGAAGAATGTGCAGAAGCTCAGGAGGGCGCACATCAGCCATCAGATTAGGCTGAGGAGAAGAGATTTGGACCCTTGGTTTTCCACGTCCAGGAAGCAGTAGAGAAGCACACAGGCGAGAGGAACTGAACCGTCAGATCTTGAGTGAATAAATCGACAGCCGTTGGAACTGTTGAAAGTTTCCTGAGGTTTAAACCCTCGCAGGTGAAAGAAAAAGTCTCGAAAGGGAGAAAGAATATGAGTCCTCCGTTGGAGAGGATACGTGTCATGAGATCACCCATATTGGGGATTCAGACATTGAAGGTCAGAGAAGGAAGTCTCTTGACTTCACGAGTAGCAAAGTTGCAAGAGAATTGCAGTCATCCATCTGAGGAGGAGAGGTGGAAGAGATCAAGGGATCTCATGAACTCAGAGGTTTGCAAGGTGAGAGCCCAAGGGTTGGGCACTCCAAGTCGTGAGCAATGAAGTGGTGAGAAGATCGAGACTATCCATCTGAGGAGGAAAGGTGGTAGAGATCTAAGGATCTCACGAACTTGGAGGTTTGTAAGGTGAGAACCCAAGGGTTGGGCACTCCAAGTCGTGAGCAACGAAGTTGCGAGTGGATCAGGGTCGTCCATCCAGGGAGGACAAGTGGCAGAGATCTAGAGATCTCGTGAACTTAGAGGTTCGCAAGGTGAGAGCCCAAGGGTTGGGTACTCTAGGTTGCGAAAGGTGAAGTCCTGAAGGGGCGAGAAGTTTCATTGTGGGACTGCATGGAGTGTAAGGAACACATGGCAGAATCGCAAGGTGGGCCCATGTAATAGATAGGCGAACACGTGTTGTTCATTGAAGAGAGTCAACACCCCATTGAGTTTTCATGTCTCAGGGGTTTGTAAGATAAGGGGACGAAAGTCCAACATTTCGACTTGCGAAGTGGTGAAAGGTGAGAAGTGCTAGTGGGAAGCCTAGCCGGTGGTCATGCGTGGAGGTTTCTGATAGCAGGGAGTTATACCCGTCTCGCGATCTCGGATATCGTGGGATTGGATAGGAGGAGTCGAGAGCTTCAACTCACGAACTCGTGAGAGGCTAGTTGTGACAAGAACCTTTCGAGGTAGGCCTTGATCATAGCGCTTTGGTCGCACGAAGAGGGAGAAACTTGCGAGTAGTGTTGTTCACACAAGAGAGCTTGTTGAAAGGACCTGTGGATCAATTTAGAAGAGATTCTAGCAGGGAATCAAAGAAGCCACTTCAGCTCATGAAATAGAGAGAACGATCCTTAAGACCGAGAGGTCACGCAGAGACTTTGTCGAGGTAGAGGTGGCATCTGCTTCAGTTTTGGTATCAGAGCGGGACTTCATTTGTAGATTTCAGGTGAAGAAAAGAGGAGAAGAAGATAGTCAGGAGGACTGTAGGAGAAGCTGGAACAGTCAGGATTTTAGAGTGACAGTAGCAGGTTTGCCATCAGGGAAAATAGACAACCAAATGGATAAAAGACAGTGTAAGCTATTAAAATGGTGGTTGAGGCCTGCTGAAAACCTCAACATACCAAAGAAAAGGGTAGACATGTGAGCTAAAGACTGGGAGAAATATCAGCGATGCTAAGGATGAAATGGGATCAGATGAATATCTCAAGCACTGCCAGGAGGTAAGAGAAGAAATTCCCAATTTCCAAGTGGGAAAAGTGTTGATATCACTACGGGATCTCACAAACTTTTATGAGGACAGTCGAGGAATTTCACATTGCCAAGAGGGCAATGAATCGAGATCGCTGCAGGATCTCATAGACTACCAGGAGGGCAGCGGAAATTTTCCAATTTTCCAGGTGGACAAGGGAACAAAGAGGGGATTAGTTGATTCCATAGACTGGCAGGAGGGCAGCAGGAAAATTCCATATTTCCAAGTGGGTAGGGATGAGAAGATGAGACTATCTGAGGGTCTCATAAACTCAGAGGTGAGTTTGGATCAGCAGATGCAGCTGGCAGAAGATGAATATCTAAGGAATCTTCTGATGATTGGAGGAATTCAGATATTCTTGCCACATAGCCCAGAGGAAGCAAAAATCTGTTTTGTAGAGGCAGCAACAGTAGAAGCAGTATAGTCAGCTGAGACTGTCAGGGAAGACTTGGAGCAGACTTGGGAAGCTACCTAAGAATAAAAAGAGAATGAGCATTCTGAGGAGTGTCTCAACGCTTTTAGCCAGAAAACTGAGGAAGTTGCAGCACTAAAGCTGGCAGCAAAAGAAGTTGAAGAGCAGGCAGATAGATTACTCACTCCATGGGAGATGGAGCTCGAGATGCTTGAGGATTGGCTGAACAATCCAGGGCTAGCAGGAGAACTGACAGGGGTTGAGATGTCAGAGAAGGTGACTGAACATGAGGTCAGTTAGGAAGAGACTACAGAGATGAATTTTGCAGCAGAGTGGACACTCAATGCCACAGAAGATGATGAAGATGAATAATATGGCAAGGGAGATCACAGTGATCTTCCCAATTGCAGAAAATTGTTGTAGCTGAGGAGACTACATGAACAGAACCAGCCACTAGAGCAGCTGGATGAAGTGATCAAGATAATCAGGGAGTTGATGATCAGACCAACAAAGACTGTCAGCAAGGAGAAGTTGAGCAGAGAAGCAGAAGAGGAAGTAGCAGCAACAACGGAGCAATAGAAGCAACAACAACAGGGAAATGGAGCAGATGAACAGCTCCAGAAATTTGTTTGGGAGCCAGGAGGATTTCCACAGTTGAGAGTGGAAGCTCACGAGCAGGAGCTCATGAATTTTGCAGCTAAGGAGTATGATGCAGGAGCATCTCTCCACGTCAGCCAGCTAGCTAGCCAACCATGTCAGCGAATTCAAATCGCGTGTTGAAGAGAGGCGCAGTCCTCAATTAAAATTTGAATGAATGTAATTAAATTTTTTAGGTTGTTGAGTTGTGAGTTCGTGCCTTTGCGCAGGTTGTAGGTAGATAGGCATTTAATGTTTTGTAAAGCTATGATCTAGATCCAATTTTTGGACTAGACAGCCCTTCCAATGCCATTGAATAGGGTAGGTAGATTGGAGGGAAGAGCTCGAAGAGCCCCCTTAGGTAAAAGATCTTTTGGGGTCTCATTTTGTAGTAGTTATCATAGACAAAAGAAGAGAGTTGTAAGAGAAGAGAGGGAGCTGAGACTTTGATATAGTTCATGCTCAGGAACACCTTATAAAAATAGGCATTTTCCATTTAATACAGACATTAGTTTTCCTGCATATTTCCTATGTTGAATGAATGTCTATGTGTGTTCAAATTATGCTGGGAATGTATACTGTAGTTTTGCATTTGCAGGAGTGTGTTTGGCTTCATGCTTGAGAGGTCTTTGAGGCTTCACACCATGAGGGTGTGACAGAATGTTGCAAGTTTTGATAGTCATACACATAAGGTGCATTTCTGAATTCTGTGGGTTCAGATAGAGGCATGCCAGGTGGGCACAGAAGCTAAAATCAACAACTCCAGAGGAAGACCTCAAGGTTTCTGAATGCCTTGGAGGCAAGGTTGTGTATGAGAAAACATAGTTGCAGACAAAATCTCTGAGGAGTTCTGTGAAGCTCTTCCAAATGGACATTGAGCATATGCATAGTGGTCCATTGAGAAGAACTCTGTTGTGAGTTCAGACAAGAGAACAAGGATCAATAAGGATTTTGAGAGCTCTGCCAGGAGGGCATTGAGTAGGTGCATAGTGCCCACAAAAGGGGACAGAACTACTGGATGTTTTGTAAGAAGATACTCTGCCAGGTGGGCATTGAGTAGGTGTGCAGACAGACACAAGAAGAGAAAAGAACTCCTTGAGTTCTGGAATTAGTAGAAGAGTCCAAGAAGAAGGATCTTCGTAGGGTTGCTGAACACCCTGAAACTCTGAGTGAAAGGTTGCTTGAGTAGAGGGATATCCAGGAGGGCATCTGAATTCTCCATCTGAGGGAGAAAGGAAAAACGGACTTAGTTCCTTAGAGATCTGAGTTCGTGAGTAAGCGCAGAAGGGATAGCACCTCGTGCGTACAGAGACTCTGCAAGGAGAGCAAGAGTTGTGGAAACCTCTTAAGGTCCTAGAGAAGGTCAAGCTCAGGAGGGTGAGTGATTTTATGCATAGAGTCGTAGCTGCAAGGAGTGCAGAGGTTACAAAAATCCTTGAAGAGTTCAGAGTTTCTGAAGTTCAGGAGGAGTGGCATTTTATACGTGCAAGCGAGACTCAAGGCGAAGAGCTCGCAGGGAAAAGAATTCAAAGCTAAGGCCTTAGACATTTGGAATTCTTCCAAGTGTTAGAAGAAAGCGCAGAAGCTCAGGAGGGCGCACAACAGTCGTCATATCAGGCTGAGGAGAAGAGATCTGGACCATTGTTTTTCCACGTCCAGGAAGCAACAGAGAAGCGCACAGGCAAGAGGAACTGAACCATCAGATCTTGAGCGAAGAACTCGACATCCATTGAATTTGTTGAAATTTGCTCGAGGTTTAAACCCTCGCAGGTGGAAGCGAAAGTCTCGAAAGGGAAAAAGAATTTGAGCCGTCCATTGGAGAGGACACGTGTCATGAGATCACCCATATCGGGTATTCGAACATTGGAGGTCATAGAAGGAAGTCTCTTGACTTCGCGAGTAGCGAAGTCAGGAGAGAATCGCAGTCGTCCATCTGAGGAGGACAGGTGGCAGAGATCAAGAGATCTCGCGAACTCAGAGGTTCGCAAGGTGATAGCCCAAGGGCTAGGAACTCCAAGTCGCAAGCAGTGAAGTGGCAAGAAGATCGCGACCGTCCATCTGAGGAGGACAGGTGGAAAATATCTAAGGATCTCACGGACTCGGAGGTTCACAAGGTGAGATCCCAAGGGTTGGGCGCTCCAAGTCGCGAGCGGTGAAGTTGCGAGTGGATCAGGGCCGTCCATCTAGGGAGGACAGGTGACAGAGATCTAGAGATCTTGCGAACTTGAAGTTTTGTGAGGTGAGAGCCCAAGGGTTGGGTACTCTAGGTTGCGAAAGGAGAAGTCCCAAAGGGGCGAGAATTTTCGTTGTGGGACCGCATGGAGCATAAGGAAGACGTGGCAGAATCGCAAGGTGTGCTCGTGGAATAGACAGGCAGACACACATTGTTCATTGAAGAGGGTCAACACCCCGTTGAATTTTCGTGTCTCAGGGGTTCGTAAGATAAGGGGACAGAAGTCCAACCTTTCAACTTGTGAAGTGGCGAATGGAAAAAAGTGCTAGTGGGAAGCCTAGCCGGTGGTCACACACAAAGGGTGTTGATAGCGGGGAGTTATACCCGTCTCGCAATCTCAGATATTGTTGGATTGGATAGGAGGAATCGAGAGCTTCGACTCACAAAATCGGAAGAGGCGAGTTGTGACAAGTGCCTTTGAGGTAGGCCTTGATCATAGCGCTTTAGTTGCATGAAGAGGGCGCAGCTTGTGCCTAGTGTTGTTCGCACAGGGGAGCTTGCCGAAAGGACCTTTGGATCGATTTATAAGAGATTCTAGCAGGGAATCGAAGGAGCCGCTTCGACTCATGAAATAGAGTGAACTATCCTTAAGACCGGGAGGTTGCATAGAGACTCTGTCGAGGAAGAGGTGGCGTCTGTGTCAGTTTTTGTATCAGAGCAGGACTTCAACTGTAGATTTCAGGTGAAGCGAAGAGGAGAAGAAGACAGTCAGGAGGACTGTAGGAGAAGCTGGAACACTCAGGATTTCAAAGTGACAACAACAGGTTTGCCAGCAGGCCAAATAGACAATGATATGGCTAAAAGACAGTGTAGGCTATTAAAATGGTGGTTGAGGCCTATTGAAAACCTCAACAGACCAAAGAAAAGGGTTCAGACATGTGAGCCAGAGATTGGGAGAAATATTAGTGATGTTGAGGATGAAATGGGATCGTATGAAGACCTCAAGCACTGCTAGGAGGTAAGAGAATAAATTCCCAATTGATAGGTGGGAAAAGAGTTGATATCACAGTGGGATCTCACAAACTGTTATGAGGACAACCGGGGAATTTCACACTGCCAGGAGGGAATGAATTGAGATCGCTACGGGATCTCATAGACTGCCAGGAGGGCAGGGAAAATTTTCCAATTTTCTAGGTGGGCAAGGGAACAGAGAGGGGATCATTTGATTCCATAGACTGCTAGGAGGGCAGTAGGAAAATCCCATATTGCCAGGTGGGCAGGAATGAGCAGATGAGACTATCTGAGGGTCTCATAAACTCAAAGGTGAGTTTGGATTAGCAGATGCAGCTGATAGAAGAGGAAGATATGAGGAATCTTCTGATGATTGGATGAATTCAGATATTCCTGCCACATAGCCCAGAGGAGGTAGAAATATGTGTTGCAGAGGCAACAACTACAGAAGAAATACAGTCAGTAGAGGCTGTCAAGGAAGAATTGGAGTAGACTTGGGAAGCTGCCCAAGAAGAAAAAGAGAATGAGCATTCTCTGAAGTGTCTCAACGCTTTCAGCCAGAAAACTGAGGAAGATGCAACACTGAAGCTGGTAGCAGAAGAATCCAAAGAGCAGGCAGATAGATTACTCACTCCATGGGAGATGGAGCTAGAGATGCTGGAGGATTGGCTGTACAATCCAGGGCCAGTAAGAGAACTGACAGGAGTTGAGTTGTCATAGAAGGTGACTGAATAGCAGGTCAATCAGGAAGATACTGCAGAGCTGAAGTATGCAACAGAGTGGACACTCAGTGCCACCAAAGATGATGAATATGAAGAAGATGGCAATGGAGATCACAGTGATCTTACCAATTGTAGAAAATATTTGCAGCTGAGGAGACTGCATGAAAGGAGCCAGACACTGGAGCAGCTGGACGAAGTGATCACGATGATCAGGAAGTTGATGATCAGATCAGTAGAGACTCTCAGGAAGGATAATCTGAGTGGAGAAGCAGAAGAAGAAGAAACGTCCTAAATGCAGCAACAGAAGCAACAACAGTAGGGAAATGAAGCATATGAACAGCTCCAAAAATTTGTTTGGGACCCAGGAGAATTTCCACAGTTGAGAGTGGAAGCTCATGAGTAGGAGCTCATGAATTTTGTAGCTGAGGTGTATGATGTAGAAGCATCTCTCCACGTCAGCTAGCTAGCTATCTAACTACATTAGCGAATTCAAATCGCGTGTTGAAGAGAGGTGTAGTCCTCATTTAAAATTTGAATGATTGTAATTAAATGTTTTAGGTTGTTGAGCCGTGGAGCCCTTTGTGTAGGCTGTAGGTAGATAGGCCTTTAATGTTTTGTAAGGCTATCATCTAGATCCGATTTACGGACTAGACAATCCTTTCAATGCCATTGAATAGGGTAGGTAGATTGAAGGGAAGAGTTCGAAGAGCCCCCTCAGGTAAAAGATCTTTTGGGGTCTCATTTTGTAGTAGTTAGCATAGAGAAAAGAAGAGAGTTGTAAGAGAAGAGAGGGATCCGAGACTTTGATATAGTTCATGCTCAAGAATACCTTGTAAAAATAGGCATTTTCCATTTAATACAGACAATAGTTTTCCTGCATATTTCTTATGTTGAATGAATGTCTATGTGTGTTCAAATTATGTTGGGAATGTATACTATAGTTTTGCATTTGCAAGACTATGTTTGGTTTCAGGCTTGAGATGTCTTTGAGGCTTCACACCATGAGGGTGTGACAGAACACTACGGGTTCTGATAGCCATGCATAGAGGGTGCATTTATGAATTCTATGGGTTCAAACAGAGGCGTGCCAGGTGGGCACAGAAGCTGAAATCAACAACTCAGAAGGAAGACCTCAAGGTTGTTGAATGCCTTGGAGGCAAGGTTGTGTATGAGAAAACACAGTTGCAGACAAAATCTCTGAGGAGTTCTGTGAAGTTCTGCCAAATGGACATTGAGCATATGCATAGTGGTGCATTGAGAAGAACTCTGTTGTGAGTTCAGACAAGAGAACAAGGATCACTAAGGATTCTGAGAGCTCTGCCAGGAGGGCATTGAGAAGGTACATAGGGTGCACAGAAGGGGATAGAACTGTCGGATGTTCTATAAAAATATACTCTGCCAGGTGGGCATTGAGTAGGTGTGCAGGCAGGAACAAGAGGAGAAAAGAACTCCTTGAGTTTTGGAATTAGTAGAAGAGTCCAAGAAGAAGGATCTTCGCAGGGTTGTTGAACACCCTGAAACTCTCAATGAAAGGTTGCTTGAGCAGAGGGATAGCCAGGAGGGAATCTGAATTATCCATCTGAGAGAGAAAGGAAAAAGGGACTTAGTTCCTTAGAGATCTGAGTTCATGAGTAAGTTCAGAAGGGATAGCACCTCGTGCGTGCAGAGACTCTATAAGGAGTGCAGATGTCATGGAAACCTCTTAAGGTTCCAGAGAAGGTCAACCTTAGGAGGGTGAGTTCTTTTATGCACAAAGCTATAGCTGGAAGGAGTACAAAGGCTACAAAACTCCTTGAAGAGTCCATAGTTTTTGAATTTCAGGAGGAGTGGCGCTTTGTACACGCAAGTGAGACTCAAGGTGAAGAGCTCGCAGGGAAAAGAATTCAAAGCTAAGGCCTTAGACATTTGGAATTCTTCCAAGTGTTAGAATAAAGCGTAGAAGCTCAGGAGGGTGCATAGCAGCCGTCAGATCAGGCTAAGGAGAAGAGATAAGGACCGTTGGTTTTCCACATCCAGGAAGCATCAGAGAAGCGCATAGGTGAGAGGAATTGAACCATTAGATATTGAGCGAAGAACTTGATAGCCGTTGGATCTGTTGAAAGTTTCCCGAGGTTTAAACCCTTGCAAGCGAAATCGAAAGTCCCAAAAGGGTGAAAGAATCTGAGTCGTTCGTTGGAGAGGACACATGTCATGAGATCACCCATATTGGGGATTCAAACAATGAAGGTCAGAGAAGGAAGTCTCTTGACTTCACGAGTAGTGAAGTCGCAAGAGAATCGTAGCCATCCATCTGAGGAGGACAGGTGGAAGAGATCAAGGGATCTCATGAACTCGGAGGTTCACAAGGTGAGAGCTCAAGGGCTGGGTGCTCCAATTCGCAAGCAGCGAAGTGGCGAGAAGATCGAGACCATACATCTGAGGAGGACAGGTGGCATAGATCTAAGGATCTCACGAACTCTGAGGTTTGCAAGGTGAGATCCTAAGGGTTGGGCACTCCAAGTCGTGAGTGGCAAAGTTGCGAGTGGATCATGGCCATCCATCCAGGGAGGACAGGTGGCAGAGATCTAGAGATCTCGTGAACTCGAAGGTTTGCTAGGTGAGAGCCCAAGGGTTGGGTACTCTAGGTTGCGAAAGGTGAAGTCCCAAAGGGGTGAGAAGTTTTGTTGTGGGACCGCGTGGAGCGTAAGGAACATGTGGGATAATTGAAAGGTGGGCCCATTGAATAGACAGGTGAACACACGTTGTTCATTAAATAGAGTCAACACCCTGTTGAATTTTCATGTCTCGAGGGTTCATAAGATAAGGGGACGGAAGTCCAACCTTTCGACTTGCGAAGTGGCGAAAGTCGAGAAGCTCTAGTGGGAAGCCTAGTCGGTGGTCATGCATGGAGGGCGCTGACAGCAGGGAGTTATACATGTATCACGATCTCGGATATTGCAGGATTGGACAGGAGGAGTTGAGAGCTTCAACTCTCAAACTCGCGAGAGGTGAGTTGTGACAAGTGCCTTTAAAGGTAGGCCTTGATCATAGCATTGTGGTCTCACAAAGAGGGTGAAGCTCGCGCCTAATGCTGTTCGCACAAGGGAACTTGCCGAAAGGACCTGTGGATCAATTTAGAAGAGATTCTAGCAGGGAATTGAAGGATTCGCTTTGGCTCATGAAATAGAGAGAACGATCCTTAATACCGGGAGGTCGCGCAGATACTCTACCGAGGCAGAGTTGGCATCTGCATCATCACTATTGGACACCAAGTTCACTAAATCCACTACTTTCCACCCCCAAACTGATGGCTAGATAGAGTTCATCAATCAAATGATTATGCACAACATGCACATGTACAACTCTAAGAATACACATACATGGGATGAAATTCTTCCCTATGTTCAACACAACTACAACAAGGCTCTCCATAGCTCCACCAACCATAGCTCATTTCAAGTAGGTTTGGGATTCCAACCCTTGGGTCCCATTGATGTTGCACTATCTCTTACAACCACAAAGGAAGAATTTTCCCATGTTTAGTCTGAGGTCGACAAATCCACCATATTCATTAAGAGGATTCATCACATCCGCCAACAGGTCCATGAGATTTTAGATAAATCCAATGATAAGTACAAGCAATACCACGACCAACACTGGGTACCACACAAGTTTCAGGTGGGAGACAAGGTTTGGTTACATTTCCAGAAAGAGCACCTTACAGGGTCCCATTGAAATCTCCTCCGACTTTGCTATGGGCCTTACACTTTCACCAAGGATGTGGGTAACAATGCTTTTGAGCTCAAAACTCCACCCTTCCTTGGCTTGTACCCAGTGTTTAATGTGTACCTCCTTCGCCAATATTTTCCACCATTATTGGACACCTCAAATATTGTAGAACACTTGACACCAATAGAGATCAACCCTGACTGCATGGAATAGGCATCCACTGATCATATAGTCAAAACACGGGTCAAGGGAACTCGCCAAAAGAGGATCCAACTTTATCGGGTTGTCAAAGAAGGATAACTCCTACACCAAGGCAAGTGGCTCACCTGGGGCCAAATTCAAAAGAATATTCCTCACCTAATGGGGCCACTGAATGAAATGTATACAATTTATTACTAAGGGGGGAGGACTTATCCAGGTTGATATTGGTGGCCACCCAGGTATTCCAACTGGCTCCTCTTGATGGTTTTTAGTTCAACACGTTCTTTTGTAATCCTTTGTAATTGTGGGTTCTACACTTTCATGGTTTTCTGAATCCCTACACAGTTTCCAGGTGGATATTGGTGGTTGCCCACCTAATCCAACTGGCTTATTTTTGAATTTTTCATGTCAGCACATATTTTTGTACTTCCAAGGCCATTTTGGGGCCCTAAACAATTTTTTTGGCATGCCACAGTGAAGTTGTAGACAAAGTCAAATTTTGATGGAATAATGTGTATTTCTCTAAAATACCTTTCCAATGGGATATCACACATCTAAAACGAAGGTTGTATGCAAACATTACGACCCCGGGAAGTTGAGGTACCAACTTACCCATAGGGGCCCACACAACTTTTGGTGTTTCATCTCCTAGAGTTAGGTTTTTGGATGTTAAGGGTTTTGGAATTCATGAGTAATGTTAAAAAGGCCCCTAAAGACTCATTGCAATTATTCTTCTCAGAAGGATGCATGTAGCAAGCCACATCTTTTCTCAAAGATATATACCACCATTCGAGCAAGTTGTTTCCAGTTCTGCAGTTTTACAGTTTCATCCTATTTTATTTATTCAATAAAAGTTATTTTTCACTAGATGTTTGTTGTTTTTGTTCCTATCTCTGTGTTATTGTATTCAGTCTATTATTCCTTTCTGTTCCACTCAAAAATCTGGATCATGTATCATGTTATAGCTCTATCTCTAAATGTGGTCTCTAGCTATGAACTATTGGATTCCTCGTCTTGAATCTTTTCACAAACCATATATCATCACGCATAAACCAATGTTGTTTCTCATCATCTCTTCCCATATCATGACATGGAGGAATCCTGAGGGTTGAATCCTATTTTTTCATACTTGAACTAGAACGATGTCTTCCTGACTATCTACTAGTTGATGTCAATACCAACGTTCTTCCTTGTGAAGTTATGCTGACTTTGGTTTCTCATCCACTCATATCTTTTAATATTTCTTCTTCTACTTCTCCTACCTCTACACATTCTTTGGTTCTTTATTCTTGATGAAAAATTCATGAGGCGAGTGGTTCAAAGAGGGGTTTCCTCCATACTCTCTCATCTTGTTTGGTGAGGGATCCAAAAGATCTCCCTATCTCTAACCATGAAAACCCAATCATAATATCCAAAGCCTCTTCTCCTTCTTGGAGTGATCCATTGCTATCTTATACTACATTAGTGGTACTACTTTGTGCCCCATCATATGATGTAACTACATGTCTTACTAGTTAAGGGGATATGACTTCATCTTCTTTGAACCTACTCCAACTATATCCAATATATTCTCTTGATACCTCTCTCATATTTTCTCCTCTCTTTGAAGGGATTTCTTCTTCTATGCTTCTCTCAGGCACATATTTTTCTTCTGCACACTCTTCTGGTGCGGTTTATCTTCTCTTGATCTTGGATCTGACTACTCATTATTCACCCCTTGCTTTCTTTTCTCTACATCTCTTCTCAACTTTCATCTTGCGTATATATCAGTTATTTTTCTCTTATGCTCTTCTGTATCCATTATTTTGTCACCTCATATCATCTTATTCTTGATACCTTCTGTTAGATCCATTATTTATTTCATCTTCTCTTTTCCCTCCTTTCCACAGTCACCTTCTAGGGCCGGATGCAATTTTTTTTCCAATAATGCTGAAGGATTCACTACACACAATAACAAAGTTGACAATATATCCTTCCTTAACTTGGTCGAACCAGAATTCAATGGCTCCAACCCACTTTTTTCCCACATATATGAACCTATTCACCACATCTTGGTGAAATAATATTGATTCTTGGGATCTCCATATAGAGTCTATATCTATCTATCTCTTTCTCCACTCATGCAATAAAGGAAGAAACTTAGAAAATAAATTTGATGTAGATCTTTGTATATGTACCTTTATTTCCATAGCTTGAAGTTTATCTATGGGTCCTTGGTATCTTGTCATGTGAACTCTCTTTCCTCCTCAAAGAACCAATATTATTTCTCTTCCTTTGAGGGTCTCCACATCATGTCCTTCCTTCAACATGTACCACAAAGCCTTCAATTCCCAACAACATAACCATTTTTTGGCTGCAGGGTTTCACACTCGAAGTTTGGTAAGCTTGACCAACAAGTTCTCCATAGGCATCAACATAGGAAATATTCAAGGACTGAAGAAGGTCTCACTCATGATTCCATGAGAATAAAAAATACCTTAGGTTTCATGCATCTTGTAAAGAAAAAGGACATATAGGAAACATTCATCATATAACCATACATTCATTCATGACTATCAAAAGAGCATTGCATAAGATAACACAAAATAGACACATTCAAACCATAACTCATCAAATGCAAAGACAATAGTCCTTTTTCTTTTTTGACTCATCACTATTAAAATACAATCACTATAGAGGGGTTGAAGGCTACGCGGAACGTCATTAGTCTAAAATAGATCATAGCCATTCCTGATATCTACATTCTCTCTCATAAACACATAATATCTTTGAACACAACCAAAATTATTATAATTTCAAATTGGAATTCTAAATCATCTCTAGATAATAGAAAATAATCTCTCTAGTTAACAAAAGCCCAACCCTTTACATATTGTATGCATCCCCCTTAAGTCTATTGGAGAGTGGAAATCATATCAAACTTGCCATCGCATCCTCAATATCCACCATAACTAGTCGGTTGTTACAAAAATGGTTGCAATGATTATTGGAGATCTTTAGGGATTTGGTCTACATGTGATTTCTTCAAGTCCTTGTGTGCAATACGAACTAGGTTGGAACATGTAGTAGATCCTTTGTTCGCGCAGGCGTTCAAACTTGGCACCAAACGATGTTGAATTATGGAATGGATGTAGTCTGCAAAACCTTAGGGTTCCAACAAAGATGTTACATCAAAATATTGGGGGGGTGCTACCCTGAGGGAAACCAGATCCCCTTCACAATAATAGGCTTCAAAGTTTCTATATCAACTGTTACTAATTTTTTCAACTATAACTTGTTCATAAAGGATAATAACTAAAACATATTCCTATAGTTATACATGATTACATGAACAAAAAATGGCATTTAAAGCATAGAATCATACATGTTATCATTCCTTTGGAAAAGGGGTGTTCTCCTTCTTTTCCAACTACATCTTCAGTTCAATGTCTAGATCCTATTCCCAGGCGGCCTTAGGGGACTGTGGGTGTCCATCCACTACTATAGGTTTGGAGTGGGTTCACGTTGAGCTAGTGGACCCTTCAACCTATTTTCCTTTTCCAACCTACTCATCGACCTTCGAAACCATGATCTTTATGCCAATGACTACAACTGATACATTACTTCGAAATCCTTCAAAGATTCTTATCATGTGGAGAATACCCTACCTCTCCTCCTTGTTTTTCTCCAAGGCTTGAACCACAAGAGTCTTTACCACCTAGTAGACCTCTAATGTCCTGAAGAATTTGGTATCTCAATTCTTAGATTAAATTGGCTCCTCCATCCACCCTTGGATATCCTACATAAATTTTCATGAGGAATCATTCTAAGCTTGACCCTCACTTCCACCTCCAAAGCTTCCACTTAATATTTCTCAACCTCTAAACAATTCTCCAGAAACTGGTGTCTCACTTCCCACTGTCATTTTTTTCTCTGGTCGAGGAGGGCCAAAATCGCGATGAAAAAGCCCCTCCTTTCCTTTAACAAATAAAAAAACATTGTGTATGAGCATATAAAGGTAATTTTCCATTATGTATAATTTCACCGAGAGGCCCTCTATAACCCAATATGGGAGAGATGTTCATGTAACATAAAACATAAAAATGATAATAATTTTTTTTAAATAATATATATATATATATATATGAAATATCTTAATATATTTTATAATATTAATATATTATAAAATATTTTTTTGAATTTGTTAGGTTTCAATTTTTCCTAGCTTCAACTAATAGATCACTAAAATAATGTAGTGGTTACTACCAATATTTTTTAATATATTAATATTAATGTATTAAACCAACATAGATCCATCTTGGTGAAAAGTTTTTTTTGAGTGAAAAATTTGAGGAAAGGTTCAAGGTTTGAAATTTGAAAGATTTGATTCTTATGTGAGCTTGATAGATTTGAAAGAATTGATACATCCCACATTAAGATGGATCTAAACTGGTTTAAACAATTATATGTATATATTTTTTAATACAAAAAAAATATATGTTATAACCCAAAAGTTAATTGCAAAAGTTAGGTTTACTAAAATACATCATTTATAGGAGGGTATCATATGTCTAAATCCACTTTTACATTATTTTCCACTATTATAAGTTAAGTAACAACTTTTCTTAAAGTTATTTCCATTTCATAAAGTCATAAAAGACTTTTATGACTTTTTCCTCTTAAAACTATAGAAAAAGAAAAATATAATTAAAGAAAATAGAAAACCTAAAAGTACTAGTTAAAATTGATATGGTAAAACAATAATATTGTATTACTATGACCATATCAAACATAACCACTATCAATTAATATTTTTTAATACTTTAATATTAATTTATTAAACCAACATAGATCCATTTTAATCCTAGATCCACCAAGCAACTTTCTCCACACAAACATTTTTTTGAGTGAAAAGCTTGAGGAAACGTTCAAGGTTTGCAATTTGAAAGATTTGATCCCTATCTACCCTATTTTCCCTTGATAAATCCCATGCTAAGATGGAGTATCTGGCCTTCATAGATCCCATGTTAAGATGGATCTACCCTGGTTTAAACAATTATATGTATATATTTTTTAATACAACAAAAAAACTATATGTTATAACCAAAAAGTTAATTGCCTAGACCAAAAGGCTAGGTTTACTAAAATACATCATTTATAGTAGGGTTTCATATGTCTCAATTCTATTTTACATCCTTTTCCACTATTATAAGTTAAGTAACCACTTTTCTTAAAGTTATAAAACACTTTTATGACTTTTTCCTCTTAAAACTATCCAAAAAAGAAAAAGAAAATTAAAAAAAATAGAAAACCTAACCATTAAAATTGATATGGTCAAATAATAATATTTTATTACCATGACCATTTAAAACATAACCACTATTTTTCTTATAAATTCCAGATGTAATCTCCATTTTGCATATCCATCCATAGTGTTGTCAAAATTTGGCTACAACTTTTGGCCACATTCACCATCTCTTTTAACCAAAAAGAACAAGATTCAATCCAAACCATACACTCATGAAACAACAAGAACCCTCTAAGGAGGAGGCCCAGGATCTCAAAGGTGTTGTAAAATATTTCTAGGTAATCGAATGCTTAATTCTTTACTAGAATTGTTGTTCTAATTTCTTTTTATTTGGTTGCATTTATTTTCTTTCCAAAGAATAACATAAAAATGAAGATGAATATTTCCATTTGGTTTCTAGCTTAGTTTCTATCATTTTTTTGTCATCTAGATATGACCAATAAATTTGTAGATCTACTAAAACTTAGGGTTTCTAGTTTCTTTTCTATTTATTTTATTTTGATCTATAAATTTGTAGATCTACCAACAGTTGCAGATACTAGTTTAATTTTTTTTTTTTTTTATCTAAATATAAGTCAGATTTGTAGATTTGCTAATACTTGTTGCAAAATTTACAACACTATATACTATATAATAAAATATGAAATCAATAAAAATATAAAAAATTAAAATATATAAAAATAAAAATCTAAAATCAAATCAAATAATTATGGGGTGGGTAGGCAATATGTTGCCCATGTGCCTCCGGATGACTCCAGGCAAATAGAAAACAGAAAATGTGGGTTCAACCCTGACTCATTTTTCTTTCCAAAATTTTGTTTTCCACTGAGGGTTACGTGTCGAGGTCAGAGTGCTGCAATGGTTCCATCACCTCCCGCTTGAAGGGCACATACATGGATGCTAAGTAGACCCTCCCTCTGGTCGGCTCCGAAGGCGGTGGTGTGAGCGCACGGTCTGCATGCAACGGTGCGACCATTTCTTTTGTTCAGCAGTGGTGTTTGAGCAATATGATGGAGGTAGCCAAGGGCTTGTCCTGTTTAAGAGCGGCGCGGCTTCTTACCAGTGACCGAGGTTAATTTTTGCCGCTCGTTTCCTCTCATTCTTGCCTGGTCGGGCAGTGGTGAGATGTCAGCTGCCTGGCCACCCTCCTTTGGGCGCGTGCCATGGTTTCCATGGACGCAGCCCAAAGGGCGGCGCAGCAGCTACGACCTTCCCATGGGTTATTAGATTTTTTTTTTAATTTTATTTAAAAAAATTGTATTATTTATTTATATAATTTGTTTAAATTATTATTATTATTATTTTTTTTTTACAATAATGGCTAATTTGAATTAAGGGCGGTCAAACTAGTTGCCGGGTGCTTTACAACTTAAGAAAGAAAGAAAGAAAGTATTTTTAACGTCCACGAGGCTAAAAATAGCCTATGGGACAGATTGTTTTTCTGTCTGGCTTTTGCATTCGGCCCTTTTCCTGTGAAGTTTTACAATAATCGCTCCCAGCTTCTCAACAAACTCTTCGCTGAATAGATTATCCCAGGACTTAGCTGCCAGAATACCTGCATAATTTTCCCTGCTGTCTTTGAGAGCCTCATAAGGAAACCATTAAGACTAAAAGCTAGAAATAGCTTATTATCCCCTCCTCGTTTCCCTTGTCCTGTGTGCTGACTTGTTTTTGGCACATTCTTCAACCAGTTTATCAATTTTGGTTTCGAGCTTGATAAGGTGCTTTCCAAAATCACCATGCACAATTGCTATATCCTTGAATTGGGCATCCGACTCGGATGTGAGCTCCTCACGTAGGTCTTTGACATCCTGGACTAGATGTACGTATCTGTTTTCTCCGACAAAGTCTTTATTCTGCATTCTTCCTGCTTGCTCTTTGACCACAACATTCAGCTTGATGAGCTCCATTTGCATTTCTCCCAATCTTTCTTCCAGTGAAGGTCTGGGTTTGGAGCTGGAGGCCATTAAAATACCTTCTCAACCCTCAGATATCTCCCCCTTCCTGGAATAGAGTGTTTCTGCCTCTCTTGATGGCTCGAACTCTAAAATAGCTTTCGCGCCCTAGCTTCACGATGACTCTACCTTTCGGTATGGCCTCCCCTACCTTCCCTGAATCGCCTCGTCCGCAGAAATAGCCTCTGCGCACCCAGGCATCACGGTCTTCTCTGCCGTTTGGTATGGCCTCCACCTTCAGTCCTGCAAATGGCCGGATGAAGTGCTGACAAAGGTCTGTCAATGGGATTTGCAAATCACACTTGGAGACACGCTAATGACGGACCTGCCTACAGCTGTTTGGGTGCTTTCCTGTCAAACGACCAATGTCCAATCGTGCCGTCGAGTGTGTTATGAGTGCCTTTTGGTGACTCTTCTTCCTGGGAATGGGTGCAAACGTTCCCACACCGTTCACTAATAGCTTGGCCTTGTCCATGGTCGATCCTGTATTTGCTTCGGAGTCGGCTTGAATATTTAATCCTCACAATATGTGGTAGAATTTGATTTCCTGGAAATTCTGAAGCAACAGGGTTAGTTTCCTAAGCAATTGACTAAGTTTGAGGTTGTTTGGTCTCCTTCTCGTCTTCATGGCTTGAATGATTAATCTGCAGTCTTCGAAGACCACTAGATTCTAGATGTTTTTGGATGTGGCTTGTCTCAAGACCTGCCAGAGCGATACTGCCTCCGCCATGTTGTTGGTTTCGATGCCTAGCCCCTAGGAATAGGAGAACTCCAGCGTGCCCGAAGGGTCAAGGAGGATCCCTCCCCCACCGGCTGCTCTAGGGTTCCCTTTCAATGATCCATCGAAGGTCAAACTGTGCATGCCGAGCACAGACCTCTACTTGATGAATTCTTGTTATCCCATCCTGACTTCCCAGCTGGCTTTCAAGGCTGAGTTGGTGGCTGATCGGTAATGGAGGTTTGGAACAAGCTCTTTTAGCCACTGTTCTTCTTCTGGGTCAAGGGTGTATGTGTTCCGAAGCTTGGTTTGGGCTTCTAGAGCCTCACTCAATAGTGCTTTGGTTTTCAGTGCAACTTGGAATGAATTGCAACTTTTCTCATTGAAAATCATGTTGTTCCTTTCTAGCCAAATTTTCCACATTACAAACTTGGGAAGCCACGTCGAGCTTGATTTTAGGAGATCTTTTTTTCTCATGGAGAATGTGGAGAGGATCACCCAAGTGCTTAGCAGATCCGAGGTCGAGGAGGGTAGCGATAATTTATTAGAACCCAACATTACTACATTTTCCCAAACCTCTTTTGCATAGGGGAAATTTAGCACTAGTTGGTCGGTAGTTTCCTCTTCAGAAGTGTAGAGAGGGCATCTTGAGGGGCCTTGCCAGCCTCTTCGTCTTAAGTTTTCTCTAGTCAAGATTCTTTTTTGTGCCATTGTCCAGGTGAACATGTCCATTTTGGGGATCGACTTGTGAGACCAGATAGTCTTCCAGGGTGTTGGGTCAGGGGGAACATGGGGGATAGCTTGAAGAGATTTGTAACATGTAGTTGCAGAGTAAGTTCTGGTGGCTATGCCGCATCCTCTTTTATCCTTGGCTGAGGCTCTCACGGAGGCTTTCCCTTGCAACATATCCAACAGAGTTTTGTCTTCGACTTCAAGCATTTCTGGATTGTTCCCCAAGTCCCATTATTTCTAGATCCCTTCCTCATTTTCTTCCCAATTTGATATGTCCCAGAGCATGTGATGATTGGAGGAGTGAAGCCATGCATTGATATTGGCCAAGCCTCCTTGGAAGTCTAGCAAGGGTTCCCCTAGAATCGAATCTTTCCATATCCTTATGTGTTTCTCGTTGCCAGGGATCCAGGTGAGCTTGGAATTTAAGTGGTCTAAGTTTTTGAGGCAGAGGGTAAGGATTGGTGAACCTTTGAGGACCTTCGGTGGATGTTCGAGGCATCTGATGCATTTCCCCAAGAAGTATTTTTTCCAAAGGACTTCCTTGCTCCAGGAGGATTTGCTGGAGACTAGACTCCACAAAATTCCCCCCCCGTCGCTAGATTTTGGAAAGCGACATCTCTAATTTGGAGGCCTCCTTCTCGAATCAGTTTTTTTATTTTTTCCTAGCTTACTAGGTGAAGTTTTCTCTCAGCTTGCTTCCCTCCTTCCCACATAAATCTTCTTAGCAGGGTGGCTATCTTGTTGACGATGGTTTTTGGTGCAAGAAGTAATGAGTTTTGGTATATTGGGAGACTTTTCATGATGGATTTCAGCAAGACTACTTTCCCAGCTAGATTTAACCAAGTCACCCTCTAGGCTTGAGTGCATGCCTTCATTTTGTCTAGGAGTGGAGTCCAATGGAACAACTTAAGAGTGTCTTTGAAAATTGGGATCCCAAGGTATTTGAAACAGTCCCAAGTAGTTGAGCCTTGCATTCCTAAAACCCTGATAATTTCCAGCATCTCTCTTGGTGAGCAATTCCATCCATAGACTTTACAGTTTTGGTCATTATTTTTGTTGCCTGAGACTTAGTTGTAACGGTCTATCTCCTGCTTAAATTTTATAGTTGTTAGGACATTAGCTCCACCAAGGAGGAGGATATTGTCTGCAAACTTGGCGTTGTTGATGTCTTTGATGGTTGTCACCATTCTGAGGATGGGAAAGGAGCGGGTCTATTGACAGTGTTCCAGTTGGATGGCTAGAATTAAAGCTTGGATGGCATACAATAGTGGGGACAGGGGGAAGCCTTGTCTTAGTCCCCTGGAGGCTTGGAAGTAATGTGTTGATAGACCATTTACCAACGGGGAGATCCACGGAGCAGCTATGCAGGCTTTGATTCAACTTATAAAAATTTTGGCGAATCCCATATTTCTCATTACTTGGAAGAGGAAATCATGTCTTATTATATCGAAAGAATTGGCTAAGTCTAGCTTAATGATCATACCTTTCTCTTTGCGTTGGGTGTTTGAGTGTAATGCTTCTTGCACCATTACTATGTTGTCCAGGATTTGGCACCCTTTGATGAATCCTCCCTCGTTCTCTGGAATGATCCCTGGCAAAATGTCTTTGAGCCTGGTCGCTATGCTTTTTGTGACTAGTTTGTGGCTAGTGTTGTAGAGGGAGATTGGACAGAATCAACTGAAGTTGCTCGCCCATTTTTCTTTCGGTATCAGTGCTAGAAATGATGAGTTCGTGCTTCCCCCGATTTTGAGGCAGTTTTGGGATTTTCGGACCATTCTTAGCAGATCCTTTTTTATGATTGGACAAAAAGATTTGTAGAAGTAGGTTGTGAAGACATCAAGCCCAGGGGCCTTATCGGCTTCCATAATCCAACGCTTTCTTGATCTTTTGGAGTTTTATGGGGTTCGTTAGCCTTCGATTGTCCTCATCCTTCAATTAATGGTGGACTAGCGACAATGGATAGGAGGTGGGGTCTACTGGAGCTTCGTTTGGGGCTGAGTATAGATCTTTGTAGAAATCGTGGGTGGCCTGTTTTATACCTTCAAAGATATTAACATCTTTCCCTTGGGAGTGTATTTCTTTAACCATTTTAAATGGCTTCCGAACTTTTGCATGCTTGTGGAAGTAGCTCGTGTTCTTTTCTTCGGATTTGAGCCAGAGACTTCTGAACTTTTGACGCCAATATTATTCCTCCTCCCTGCATGCACGGTGGAGCACTTTTTGAAGATCGAATTCTTGGGTTAGCCACTCTTGAGTAAGATAATCCTCTTCTATGCTTATTTGGAGGCTCTCGAGTGCTTCTTCAATCCCTTTTCTCTTGGAGGATGGAGAAGTGAGGGTTCTGGTCCACCCTTTGAGCGTTTTCTTGAGAATACGCAATTTTTCTTCCCAAACAAAGAATAAGGAACCTTGGACCTGGGCGCTCCAGGCATTGGCAATAAGATCTTGAAATCCCTCTCGATAGATCCATAGCAAGCTGAATCAGAAGGGGTTGGGGCCGAGGTTAGCGTCGGAGAGAAGTTCCAGGAGGATTGGCTAGTGGTTGAAGGTCTATATGGGGAGGATTTTGGAAAAGGCTGCTAAACCATGATTGAGGAAAGAGGATTGGATAAGGAATCTGTCAAGACATGGAACAATGTGCCTCGAGCCAAATATTTTATTTGACTAGGTGTACTTCCCTCTGGCTGGCTTGATATCTTCCATGTCCCAATCCATGATTAGGTCTTCCACCCACTCTCTGGCTAGGTCTCTGACCGAAGATCCTCCTTTTTTCTCTAAAGAGGTGACTGTGATGTTGAGATCGCCCACGATTATTATATTCTCAGTGTTTCGTTGGTTCAGGAAGGACTTTAAGGAGTCCCAACATACTCGTTTCTTGGAGAACTGCACTGGCACGTAGAGATTGAAGAGATTAATGAGCTGGCCTGATTCTTTGTGGACGAATTTGGTGTAGATTTAGTGAGGAATAACTTCTTCTTCCATCAGATCCAGTTTTGAGCTATCCCAGAAGGTGTCGATTCCCCCCGAGGATCCTTTGGCACTGACTACTTTCCCTTGGCCTTTTTTCCAAAAAAAATTCTTGCTTGGAGGAGATCTGGTTCCTCCAGTTTTGTCTCCTAGATTAGAAGAATTCCAGGCATCGTCATACGAATGATATCTTTCAGGTCTTCTTCTTTTAGTTTGCTGCCTAGCCCTCTACAATTCTAGGAGACATACTTCATTATTTACTCAGCTAAGAGGTGTTGGCTCCTTTTTTAGCCTGACCTTGCTTTTTGGTTTTGTGTGTGTTTACCATGCCTTTGAGGGTTTTTTGGGACCCTTGCAGGACGTCCAGGTAAGTTTTCTCTTCTCTTTCTTTTTTATTGGATTTCCTTTGGTGGCTTTTTTCGACGTGATTTGGGAGCTACTTGTGCCAGAGTCTTAATCATCTGAAACTTCTTCGGATCCTGAGGCTAGGCTGATGTGTTCCTCATTTGTGTCTTTTCCTTTGGTTGAACCTTCATGGGCTTCTGGATCGACAGTTGCCTCTCCTTTCTTTTTCTCCTTTCAATTGATCATCTTCTCTTCCTGTGCCTCAGCTATGTTGCATGCAGCCATGTTTTCTTTTTGAGCTTATAGGGCTTCGTTGGTGGCTTGATGGATTGGAGTAGGGCCTATATTCCTCTTCTCTTTTGGCTTCATATTTTCTTTTCTTTTCTTGGGCTGTTGCCATCCTTCTCCTTCTGCCTTGTAAGTTGGTTGGGCCTTTGGGCAGTTCCTTTGGAAGTGGCCATATTCATGGAAACTCATGCATTTGAATGGTAATTGTTCATAATCCATCTTTTGGTAATGTTGCTATGCCCCAACCTTGAGCTTGACGACTTCTAGCAGACCTGCTTCTAGATCCACTTCTATGTAGATCCTCGCGCATGAGTAATGGGATTTGGTATATGCTTTGTCTATGAACTGTCCTAGACCATTTTCGATTCTTTGTAGAGATTGGTAGTTACAACAGTGGAAAGGTAAGTTTGGCAATCGGACCTAGACCGAAACCTCCTTTGGGACATCGACTGAGGGGTCGAAATTGAGTGTCCAACAGTTAAGATATAGACCTTGCGTTCCCATGAAATACAAACTGCTTTTAAATATGATATCGTGGTCTTATTTTGAGATAAATTTGAATATGAAGAAACCTCTTCTGATCGAGTAACATGTTACGCTGCTCTGAATGAGCGGTCTCCAGTTTATTTGGATCCAATCATTTGTGGTTTTTGCTGAGGGCCAAAGCCCCATAAATTGGCCAACCAATCCACACTCTACAAGAGCTAGAGCTATTTTGATGGGTTGATCTTCTTGGAGAACAATTTCAGGTATTGAGTCTAGTTTTCTTATGAACTTTGGGACTGAAGGCGAGGCAACTAACTTCCCCTCCACGACAATTAATCTCCTAAAGGCCTCCTCTGCGATAAGAGGTGGGGGGTGGGGGGGAGTCAGCTCCTTGCCCCCTGGCACTCGCATGACGGTCTGCTGCACGAATGAGCCCTGACGTTGTCACTTGCTCGACCTGCATGCACGATGCACCTTCCAAATTTTAAATTCTTTTTTTTTTTTTTTTTGCTCTGGGAATCGACAACTCGCCATTCTCGTACTCGCGTGACACAGGGTCGATACCTAGCGACTACCAGTATAACCCCAGGTGCATCCACGCAGCCCGCATAAATGGCACATAGGTTAGTCGGAATGAAAATCGAACTTGATACCTTCATTTACAAATTTCCTTCCATATACACAACACTTGCCAATCAGTCTACATCCCTGAAAGAAAATTTTAAATTATTTTAATAAGATTTGTATTTATTAATTTATGTTACTTTTCATTCTCTATTAGTTAAAAAATAGTTTACTATGTTAATAATAATAATAAATAGTAATATGTCTACATAATGATATAATTATTTATATAATTATTTATATAAAAGAAATTGAACTGATAAATAAATTAATATCATTTCATATCTCAAATCTGGTAATTGCAATTAGGTATTACTTCTATTCAATTTACACTTTCTTCTTTAGTAAAGATTTAGTACATGACAAAATTAGTGTGAACATGGTTGACATTAGGTTGAAGTTTGTTAATCATATTTTAAAATAATAAAGTAATTATTTATTTTCATATAAATTATTTTAATATTTCAAGCTATTTGAATTTCAGGGTGTGCACATATGATATAAAACACATTGTAGTTTCTCCTATAGTAGGTTATTCTTATTATTAAGAAAACGAACTTCTTGAAGCATCTAATTGGAAGACATTAAGACTTAAATAACCACTTATTGAAGTTTGTTAATCATATTTTAAAATAATAAAGTAATTATTTATTTTCGTATAGATTATTTGAATATTTCAAGCTATTTGAATTTCAGGATGTGCACACATGACATAAAATAGTTTCTCCTATAGTATGTTATTCTTACCGTTAAGAAAACGAACTCCTTGAGACATCTAATTGTCATTTTAGTCTTATTATTAAAAAAATAAACTTCTTATGGTATCAAAGTTTCATAACTTCTACGTTGTTATTTTATTTCGCATTTAGATTTTATATTTAAAGGTTAATTTGATTTTATATCATATTTTTTTTTTTTTTTTTTTTTTTTTTATAAGTTTTAATTAGTTTAATATCACTTGTCTTTATTTTCTTATTTGAATTTAAAATGTTAATTTATTTTGATTTTAATTTGTATCATATTCTATTTATCATTAGTTCAATATCATTTGTTTCTATTTTCTCATTTGAATTTAAAATGTTAATTTATTTTGACTCTAATTTGTATTATATTCTAATTATGTTAGTTTTTTTTCCTAATTTTTTTATCATATTTTAATTAAAAATTTATGTCTTTTAGTTTTTCTTCTAATTCCAAGAGCTATATTATCACCAAACCTCATATTGTTAATTTGAATTATTTACCTTGTCTCGTGATTATTTTAATTTTATTTTACAAGATTTATTCATAAATTTATTTATTTTTCTAACTATTATCCATAAAAAAAAAATGTTTATATATTATCACAAAACTTGTTTTACATATAGGTTTAACATTGTACTCTGAAAGAAAATGCAAGCCAAAGATACAATAGCCTAAAAAAATCTTTAGCCCTTCTTCAAAGAACAAAGCTTCATAAAGTCCATGCTCCCTAGACTAAGAAAACTAAGAAAACATTGAGACAAATTGTTTTTTATTAGTTGATATTATGAAAGTTGGGAATGATTTAGGGATGTTGTTATTTTGGTGGGTTTAAGTATTTAATAATAATAATAATAATAATAATAATAATAATAATAATAATAATAATAATAATAATAATAATAATAATAATAATAATAATAATAATAATAATAATAATAATAATAATAATAATAATAATAATAATAATAATAATAATAATAATAATAATAATAATAATAATAATAATAATAATAATAATAATAATAATAATAATAATAATAATAATAATAATAATAATCATCATCACCATCATCATCGTCATCATCATCATTTATTTTTAAGGTCACGACCACACTGAATTGGTGTATAGATCTCCTTTCAACGATTTGACTGTAAAATCTACTGAGATATCCATACCCTAACCCCTCTGCTATAATTGCTTATTAAATCTAACAAATTATTGTACAAATTTAAAAAATATATGATTTATTTGGATTACAATTTTGTTTTAGGTTATATTTCTACAAATATACATTAGTTATTTTAAAAATATTAAAATGTTAATATCAATAGTAACAAATTAATAATAGTAATAACAGATTACTATTCATTAGTTATTATTAATATTAATATTTTTAAATAATTACTATAAAATATCATTATAAAAAAAAATCTAACCTAGATCAAAATCTTAACCCAAAACTTAAATTATTATTAAAACATATTTCAATCATATGTTTTCCAAACTTGCCCAACAACCATTCAAATAAAATGAGAAAAGATAACTAGTAATATATCTTTGAAGCCATGAACATAACAATAACATTGAATCTCTAACGAAACCTCGGTAACCTCATACAAGAAATAGTTAATAAATGCATGAATAACATTGAATTTGTCATGTCCATTAATTGCCCATAATGGGATGTTGTAAGAGCTCCTTCCCAACCTTCATAACATCATCCAAAGAAGAATAAATTATCTCATCTTCACGTTGTTGGGGAATTGCGAACTTTGTGGGGCTGAGCGTTTTGAAGAGGGACTAGGCTTTTATTGTTTTTTTCAGAAATTGAACTATTGGTGATATGATATAAAATAATAAAAAAATTATGATATAAAATAATAAGAAATTTAAGAGATAAGGTTAAAAATTAAAGAACTTAAAAATTAAATTAATTATATTTAATATAAAGTTTTTTTTTTTAATTATATTTGTGATGTTAATAACTAAAGTAAATTTGTATTTTTTTTTAATGTTTAATTATATGCTTTAATGTTTATTGTTTAATATGAAATACTTTTAAAATAAAATAATTTGAAACAAATTTTTTTATGTTTATCATTTTAAAATATAAATATTGTTGCTCCAATAAAAGATAAATTTTATAGATTATTTTCTTTTTATTTCATTCTTAAATTTATTGAAAGTTTAAAGTTAACATTAAGAATTGAGAATAACAATAATGATTTCTTAGAAAAAAATTAAAATTGTATTTTAATAATCCTTATTATATTAGGAATGTGATGAAACACACATAGGAATATAACAAGAACACACATTAATATAGTGAAAATTTAACTTCTATTAATGAAAAGAAGGATGACCTTTTGGGTTTTCACTATATGGCTTGTTATCTGCTATATTCGTATTTGTGTTTCATCTCATTCCTAATACAATAAGGATCATTATCATATAATTTTAAATCTTTTTAGATGGGATCAATATTGTTATTCTTTATTCTTAATGTCAACTTTAAACTTTCAATAAATTTAAAAATCAAATAAAAAGAAAGTAAAGTACAAAATTTATTTTTTATTGGAGGAAAAATATTTATATTTTAGAATGATAAAAATAAAGATTTTGTTTTAAATTTTTTCTATTTTAAATTTATTTTATATTAAACATTAAAACATATGATTTAAGATTGATTTTTTTTTTTTTTTTCTATTTAAAATTATTCTATATTAAGCATTAAAACATATTATTTAACATTGAAAACAAATGCACAAAATTACAATTATTTTAGTTATTAATACCATTAAAACATATGATTAAATATTGAAAACAAATTGAACGTTTTTGTTTTAAAATTTTTCCATTTAAAATTATTCTATATTAAGCATTAAAACATATGATTTAACATTGAAAACAAATGCACAAAATTATAATTACTTTAGTTATTAACACCATTAAAACATATGATTTAACATTGAAAGTTTTTGTTTTAAAAATTTTCCATTTAAAAATTATTCTATATTAAGCATTAAAACACATGATTTAACATTGAAAACAAATACACAAAATTATAATTCTTTTAGTTATTAACACCATAAATATAATGGAAAAACTTCATTATATATCAAATATAATTAACACCTTTAAATTCTTTTATTTTTAATTTTTATTTTCTAAATTTCTTATCATATTTCAATTAAAAATTTTAAGATAAATTTTCATTCTTTAAATTATCCATATGACTCTTACTCTAACTAGTATAACATCATGTTTGATATATACAATGCTATATATGCTTGGATCAAAACCACATAAAGAAACATAGTATCAAATAGATATATCCATAAATTCCAAAAGTTGAACTATTAGCCTTATTGTTGTAGTAATGATAAAATAAATGTTAGTCAGATGATGTTAATAATTAAAATAATGTGTATTTTGTTTCGATGTTTAATCATATGTTTTAATGCTTAATATGAAATATTTTTTAAATGGAGAATTTTTTTTTCGAAGGAATAGCATAGAAATGAAGATGAATATTTCCATTTGGTTTCTAGCTTAATTTCTATTATTTTTTGTCATCTAGATATGACCAATAAATTTGTAAATCTACTAACACGTAACACTTAAGGTTTCTAGTTTCTTTTCTATTTATTTTGTTCTGGTAGATTCTAGTTTAATTTTTTTTTTTTTTAATCTAAATATAAATCAGATTTGTAGATTTGCCAATACTTCTTGCAAAATTTACACACCACTAAAAATATAAAATATATAAAAATAAAAATCTAAAATCAAATAATTATGGGGTGAGTAGGCAATATGCTGCCCATGAGCCTCCGGATGACTCCAGGCAAATAAAAAACAGAAAATGTGGGTTCAACCCTGGATCATTTTTCTTTCCAAAATTTTGTTTTCCACTCAGGGTTACGTGTGGAGGTCCGAGTGCTGCGATGGTTCCATCACCTCCCGCTTGAAGGGCGCAGATATGGTTGCTAAGTAGACCCTCCCTCTGGTCGGCTCCGAAGGCGGTGGTGTGAGCGTACGGTCTGCATGCAACGGTGCGACCATTTCTTTTGTTAAGCCGTGGTGTTTGAGCAATATGATGGAGGTAGCCGAGGGCTTGTCCTGTTTAAGAGCGGCGCGGCTTCTTACCAGTGACCGAGGTTAATTTTTGCGGCTCGTTTCCTCTCATTCTTGCCTGGTCGGGTAGTGGTGAGATGTCAGCTGCCTGGCCACCCTCCTTTGGGCGCGTGCCATGGTTTCCATGGACGCAGCCCAGAGGGCGGCACAGCAGCTGCTACGACCTTCCCATGGGCTATTAGAATTTTTTTTAATTTAAAAAAAAAAAAATGTATTATTTATTTATATAATTTGTTTAAATTATTATTATTATTTTTTAAAAATAACACTTAATTTGAATTAAGGGCCGGTAAACTAGCTGCTGGGTGCTTTACAACTTAAGGAAACCATTAAGACTAAAAGCTAGAAATAGCTATTTTTCCCCTCCTCGTTTCCCTTGTCCTGTGTGCTCACTTCTTTTTGGCACATTCTTCAACCATTTTATCAATTTTGGTTTCGAGCTTGATAAGGTGCTTTTCAAAATCACCGTGCACAATTGCTACATCCTTGAATTGGGCATTCGAATCGGATGTGAGCTCCTCACGCAGGTCTTTGAGATCCCGGACTAGATGTTCGTATCTGTTTTCTTCGATAAAGTCTTTATTCTGCATTATTCTTGCTTGCTCTTTGACCACAACATTCAATGTGATGAGCTCCATTTGCATTTCTCCCAATCTTTCTTCCAGTGAAGGCCCGAGTTTGGAGCTGGAGGCCATTAAAATACCTTCTCAACCCCCCAAATTGCTCCCCCTTCTTGGAATAGAGTGCTTTTGCCTCTCTTGATGGCTCAAACTCTAAAATAGATTTTGTGCCCCAGCTTCACGGTGACTCTGCCTTTCGGTATGGCCTCGCCTACCTTCCCTGAATCACCTCGTCTGCAGAAATAGCCTCTGCGCACCCAGGCATCACTGTCTTCTGTGTCGTTCGGTATGGCCTCCACCTTCAGGCCTGGAAATGGCCGGATGGAGTGATGACAAAGCTCTGTCAATGGGATTTGCAAATCAGACTTGGAGACAGGCGAACAACGGACCTGCCTGTAGTTGTTTGGGTGCTTTCCTGTCAAATGACCAACGTCCAATCGTGTCGTCAAGTGGGTTATGAGTGCCTTTTGGTTACTCTTCTTCTAGGGAATGGGTGCAAACGTTCCCACACCGTTCACTAATAGCTTGGCCTTGTCCATGGTCACTCCTCTATTTGCTTCGGAGTTGGCTTGAATATTTAGTCCTCGCAATATGTGGTAAAATTTGATCTCCTGGAAATTCCGAAGCAACATGGTTAGTTTCCTGAGAAATTGAATATGTTTGACGTTGTTTGGCCTCCTTCTTGTCTTCATGGCTTGAATGGTTACTTTGGAGTGCTCGAAGACCACCAAATTCTGGATGTTTTTGGAGGTGGAAGGGTCAACGAGGATCCCTCCCCCACCAACCGCTCCAGGGTTCCTTTTTGATGATCCATCGAAGGTCAAACTGTGCATTCTGAGCACATACCTCCACTTGATGAAGTCTTGTTCTCCCATCCTGACTTCCCAGCTTGCTTTCAAGGCTGAGTTGGTGGCTAATTAGTAATGGAGGTTTGGAACAAGATCTTTTAGCCACTGTTCTTCTTCTAGGTCAAGGGTGTCTACGTTCTGAAGATTGGTCTGGGCCTCTAGAGCCTCACTCAGTATTGCTTTGGTTTTCAGTGCAACTTGGAATGAATTTTAGCTTTTCTCGTTGAAAATCTTGTTGTTCCTTTCTAGCCAAATTTTCCAGATTACAAACTTGGGAAGCCACATTCATCTTGCTTTGAGAAGATCCTTTTTTCTCATGGAGAATGGGAAGTGTATCGCCCAAGTGCTCAGCAGATCCGAGGTCGAGGAGGCAACGATAATTTGCCAGGACCAAACATTACTGCATTTTCCCAAACCTCTTTTCATAGGGGCAATTTAGCAATAACTGGTTGGTAGTGTCCTCTTTAGAAGTGCAGAGTAGGCATCTTGAGGGGCCTTGCCAACCTCTTCGTCTTAAGTTTTCTCTAGTCGGGATGCTTTTGTGTGCAATTGTCCAGGTGAACATGTTGATTTTAGGGATCAACTTGTGAGACCAGATAGTCTTCCAGGGAATTGGGTCAGGGGGGACATGGGGGATAGCTTGAAGAGCTTTGTAACATACAGCTGTGGAGTAAGTTCTAGTGGCTATGCCCCATCCTCTTTTGTCCTTGGCTGAGGCTCTCATGGGGGCTTTCCCTTGCCGCATCTCCAACAGATTTTTGGCTTCGACTTCATGCATTTTTGGATAGTTCCCCAGGTCCCATTCTTTCCAGATCCCTTCCTCATTTTATTCCCAATTTGATATGTCCCAGAGCATGTGATGATTGCAGGAGTGTAGCCATGCATTGATATTGGCCAAGCCTCCTTAGAGGTCTAGCAGTGGATCCCATAGAATCGAATCCTTCCAAATCCTTATGCATTTCTCATTGTCAGGGATCTAGGTCAGCTTGGAATTGAAGTGGTCTAAGGATCTGAGGTAGACGGTAAGGATTGGCGAACCTTTGAGGACCTTCGGTGGATGTTCTAGGCATCTGATGTATTTCCCCAAGAAGTGTTTTTTCCAAAGGACTTTCTCTCTCCAGGAGGATTTATTGGAGACTAGACTCCACATAATTTCCCCCCCATTGCTAGATTTTGGATAGCGACATCTTTGATTTGGAGGCCTCCTTCTAGAATCGATTTTTTTATTCTTTCCCATCTTGCTAAGTGAATTTTTCTCTTAGATTGCTTCCCGCATTCCCACAGAAATCTTCTTAGCAGGGTGGTTATCTTGTTGACGATGGTTTTTGGTGCAAGAAGTAATGACTTTTGGTAGATTGGGAGACTTATCAAGACGGATTTCAGCAAGACTACTTTTCCATCCAGATTTAACCAAGTCACCCTCCAGGCTTGAGTGCGGGCCTTCATTTTGTCCAGTAGTGGAGTCCAATGGACCAAATTAGGAGTAGCTTTGAAAATTTGGATCCCAAGGTATTTGAAACAGTCCCAAGTAGTTGAGCCTTCCATTTCTAAAACCCTGGTAATTTCCACATCTCTCTTGGTGAGAAATTCCAGTCGTAGACTTTACAGTTTTCCTCATTACTTTTGTTGCCTGAGACTTCTTTGTAACGGTCTAGCTCCTACTGGAAGTTTCGAGCTGTTAGGAAATTCGCTCCACCAAGGAGGAGGATATTGTCTACAAACTGCGCGTGGTTGATGTCTTTGATGGTTGTCACCATTCTGAGGCTGGGAAGGGAGCGGGTCTACTGATGGTGTTCTAGCTGGAAGGTTAGAACCGAAGCTTGGATGGAATACAATAGTGGGGATAGGGGACAGGTTTGTCTCAGTCCCCTAGAGGATTGGAAGTAATGTGTTAATCGGCCATTTACCAACGGGGAGATCCACGGAGCGACTATGCATGCTTTGATCCAACTTATAAAATTTTCGGCGAATCCCATATTTCTCTTTACTTGGAAGAGGAAATCATGTCTTATTCTATCAAAAGCATTGGCTAAGTCTAGCTTAATTATCATACCTTTCACTTTGTGCTGGGTGTTTGAGTGTAATGCTTCTTGGACCAACACTATGTTGTCCAGGATTTGGTGCCCTTTGATGAAGCCTCCTTGGTTTTCCGGAATGATGCCTGGAAAAATGTCTTTGAGCCTGGTCGCTACGATTTTTGTGACTAGTTTATAGCTAGTGTTGCAGAGGGAGATTGGGCGAAATCGACTGAAGTTGCTCACCCCTTTTTCTTTCGGTATCAACGCTAGAAATGATGAGTTTGTGCTTCCCCCGATTTTGAGGCAATTTTGGGATTTATGGACCATTCATAGCAGATCCTTTTTGATGATTGGACAACAAGATTTGTAGAAGCGGGATGTGAAGACATCAGGCCCAGGGACCTTATCGTCTTCCATATTATCCAACGCTTTCTTGATCTCTTGGAGGTTTATGGGGGGCGTTAGCCTTCAATTTTCCTCATCCTTCAATTGATGGTGGACTAGCGACAATGGATAGGAGGTGGGGTCTACTGGAGCTTCGTTTGGGGCTGAGTATAGATCTTTGTAGAAATCGTGGGCGGCCTGCTTTATACCTTCGAAGCTATTAACCTCTTTCCCTTAAGAGTGTATTTCTTTGACCATTTTAAACTGCTTCCAAACTTCTGCATGCTTGTGGAAGTAGCTCGTGTTCTTGTCTCGACTTTGAGCCAGAGACTTCTAGACTTTTGATGCCAATATTATTCCTCCTCCCTGCATGGATGGTGGAGCAATTTTTTAATATCGACTTCTTGGGTTAGCCACTCTTGAGTGATAGAATCCTTTTCTATGCTTAGTTGGAGGCTCTCGAGTGCTTCTTCAATCCCTTTTCTCTTGGAGGATGGAGAAGTGAGTGTTCTGGCCCACCCTTTGAGATTTTTCTTGAGAATACACAATTTTTATTCCCAAACAAAGAACAAGGAACCTTGGACCTGGGTGCTCCAGGCATTTGAAATAAGATCTTGAAATTCCTCTTGATAGATCCATAGCGGGATGAACTAGAAGGCGATGGGGTCGAGGTTAGCATCGGAAATAAGTTGCAGTAGGATTGGCTAGTGGTCGAAGGTGTAGATGGGGAGGATTTTGGAAGAGGCCACTAAACTGAGAGTGATAAAAGAGGATTGGATAAGGAATCTGTCAAGACGTGCAACAATTTTCCCCAGGCCCAATATTTTATTTGACCAGGTGTACTTCCCTCTGGTTGGCTTGATATCTTCCATGTCCCAATCCATGATGAGGTCTTCCACCCACTCTCTGGCTGGGTCTATTACCAGAGATTCCCGTTTTTTCTCCGAAGAGGTCAGTGTGATGTTGAGATCACCCACGATTATTATATTCTCGGTGTTTCATTGGTTCAGGAAGGAATTTAAGGAGTCCCAATAGACTCATTTCTCAGAGAACTGCACTAGCACGTAGATATTGAAGAGACTAATGAACTGTCCTGATTCTTTGTGGAGGATTTTGGTGTAGATCCAATGAGGACTACCTTCTTCTTCCATCAGATACAGTTTTGAGCTATCTAGAATGTGTCAATTCCCCCTGAGGATCCTCTAGCATTGACATTACTTGCTTGGAGGAGATTGGGTTCCTCCAGTTTCGTCTCTTGGATTAGAAGAATTTCAGGCATCCTCATACAAATGATATCTTTCAGGGATTCTTCTTTTAGTTTTCTACCTAGCCCTCTATAATTCCATGAGATGTACTTCATTATTTACTCGGCTAAGAGGTGTTGGCTCCTTTTTTAGCCCAACCTTGCTTTCTGGTATTGCGCCTATTTACCATGCCTTTGAGGGTTTTTTGGGACCCTTGTAGGACGTCCTGGTAAGTTTTCTTTTCTCTTTATTTTTTCTTGGATTTCCTTCCTCTCGTGGATTTTTTCGGCGTTATTTGGGAGCTACTTGTGCCAGAGTCTTATTCATCTGAAACTTATTTGGATTCTTAGGCTAGGCTGATGTGTTCCTTGTCTGTGTCTTTTCCTTTGGTTGAACCTTCAGGGGATTCTAGATCGGCAGTTGCCTCTCCTTTCCCTTTCTCCATTGGATTGATCGTTTTCTCTTCCTGGGCCTCGACTAGGTTGCATGCGGCTGTGTTTACTTTCTGAGCTTCTAGGGCTTCATTGGTGGCTCAATGGATTGGGGCAGGGCCTATATTCCTCTTCTCTTTTGGCTTCAGATTTTCTTTTCTTTTCTTGTGTTGTTTCCATCCTTCTCCATCTGCCTTGTTTGTTGGTTGGGCCTTTGGAAGTGGCCATATTCATGGAAACTCCTGCATTTGAATGGTAACTGTTCATAATCCATCTTTTGATAATGTTGTTATGCCCCCACCTTGAGCTTGGTGACTTCTGGTAGGCCTGCTTCTAGATCCACTTCTACGCAGATCCTCGCACATGAGTAATGGGATTTGGTATCTTTTTTGTCTATGAACTATCCCAAACCATTTCCGCTTCTTTGTAGAGATTGGTAGTTCCATCAGTGGAAAGGTAAGTTTGGAAGTCAGACCCAGACTAGAACCTCCTTTGGGACATCGACTGAGGGGTCAAAATCATACATCCAACAGTTAAGATATAGACCTTGCGTCCCCATGAAATACAGACCACTTCTAAACATTATATCACGGTCTTCTTTTGAGATAAATTCGAATATGAAGAAACCTCTTTCAATCGGGTAACAAGTTATGCTGCTCTGAATGAGTGGTCTTCAGTTTCTTTGGATCCGATCATCTGTGGTTTTTGCTCAGGGTCAAAGCCCCATAAATTGGCCAACCAATCCATTCTCTGCAAGAGCTAGAGCTATTTTGATGGGTTGATCTTCCTAGAGAACAATTTCAGGCATTCAATCTAGTCTTTTTATGAACTTCGAGATTGAAGGCGAGGCAACTGACTTCCCCTGCGCGATGATTAATCTCCTAAAGGCCTCCTTTGTAGAAAGAGATCGGGGGGGGGGGGGATTTGGCTCCCCATCCCTTGGCGCTCCCATGACGTTTTGCTGCACAAATGAGCCCTGACGTGGTCGCTTGCTTGGCCTGCATGCAGGACACACCTTCCAAATTTTAAATCATTTTTTTTTTTTTGCTGCGGGAATCGACAACT
>JZKD02S1927385.1:150131-167049 GCA_000966675.3 Picea glauca | reverse complement strand
CTTCCAAATTTTAAATCATTTTTTTTTTTTTTGCTGCGGGAATCGACAACTCGTCGTTCCCGTACTCGCGTAACACAGGGTCAATACTCGATGACTACCACTATAACATCGGTTTCATCCACGCAACCCGCATGAACAACGCATAGGTTAGTTGGGCTGAGAATCGAACTTGAGACCTCCATTTACAAATTTCCTTCCATATACACGACTCTTTCCAATCGATCTACACCCCTGAAGACAAATATTAAATTATTTTAATAAGGTTTGTATTTATTAATTTATGTTACTTTTCATTCTCAATTAGTTAAAAAATAGTTTCACTATGTTAATAATAATAAAAAATAGTAATATGTCTACATAAAAATATAATTATTTATATAAGAGAAGTTGAAGTGATAAGTAAATTAATGCCATTTATTTAAAACTAATTATATTATGATGGTTAAATCACATTTTTCTCCAAAATTAGTGTGAACATGGTTGACATTAGGTTGCAAGAGACATTCAATGTAAGGAGTTATATTATTTTTCTATGATGTTCTTTCAATTTTTTAGAAATGATCAAATGAAGACACCAGAACTCAAATAACCACTTATTGAAGTTTGCTAATCATATTTTAAAATAATAAAGTAATTATTTATTTTCATATAGATTATTTAAATATTTCAAGTTATTTGAATTTCAAATAATAAAGTAATTATTTATTTTCATATAGATTATTTAAATATTTCAAGTTATTTGAATTTCAAGGTGTGCACACATGACATAAAACACATTGTAGTTTCTCCTATAGTCGGTTATTCTTATTGTTAAGAAAACAAACTCCTTGAGGCATCTAATTGTCATTCTTTTCTTATTATTAAGAAAAGAAACTTCTTATGACATCAAAGATTCATAACTTCTATATTGTTATTTTATTTTTTTTTTAGATTTTATATTTAAAGTTTAATTTCACTCAACCCGCATGAATGATGCATTCAATCGATCTGCACCTCTGTGGGTAAATATTAAATTATTTTAATAAATATTAAATTAAATTATTATATTAAATTATTTTAATTTATGTTATTTTTTATTTTCTATTAATTAAAAAATAGTTTCACTATGTTAATAATAATAAAAAATAGTAATATGTCTACATAAAAATATAATTATTTATATAAGAGAAGTTGAAATGATAAGTAAATTAATGCCATTTATTATTTATTTAAAAGTAATTATATTATGATGGTTAAATCACATTTTTCTCCAAAGAACTGTTATCAAAGTGCATATGTCAAATCTCATAATTGCAATTAGGTGTTACTTCTATTCAATTTACACTTTCTCCTTTAGGGAAGATTTAGTTCATGCCAAAATTAGTGTGAACATGGTTGACATTAGGTTGCATGAGACATTCAATGTAAAGAGTTATATTATTTTTCTATGATGATCTTTTAGTTTTTAGAAATGATCAAATGAAGATATCAAAACTCAAATAAGTACTTATTGAAGTTTGTTAATTATATTTTAAAATAATAAAGTAAGTATTTATTTTCGTATAGATTATTTGAATATTTCAAGATATTTGAATTTCAGGGTGTGCACACATGACATAAAACACATTGTAGTTTCTCCTATAGTAGGTTATTCTTATTGTTAAGAAAACGAATTCTTTGAGGCATTTAATTGTCATTCTTTTCTTATTATTAAGAAAAGAAATTTCTATATTCAAAGTTTCATAACTTCTATATTGTTATTTTATATTTCTTTTAGATTTTATATTTAAAGTTTAATTTTAAGTAGCTCGCATGAATGACGTTTAGGTTAGTGGGGGTGAGAATCGAACTTGAGACCTCCATTTACAAATTTTCTTCCATATACATGACACTTGTCAATCAATCTACTCTCCTGTGGACAAATATTAAATTATTTTAATAAAATTTGTATTTATTAATTTATGTTATTTTTCATTCTCTATTAATTCAAAAATAGTTTCATTATGTTAATAATAATAAAAAATAATAATATGTCTACATAAAAATATAATTATTTATATAAGAGAAGTTGAAGTGATAAGTAAATTAATGCCATTTATTTAAAAGTAATTATATTATGATAATTAAATCACATTTTTTTCCAAAGAAATGTTATCAAAGTGCATATGTCAAATCTTGTAATTGCAATTAGGTGTTACTTCTATTCAATTTACACTTTCTTTTTTAGTGAAGATTTAGTTCATGCCAAAATTAGTGTGAACATGGTTGACATTAGGTTGCAAGAGACATTCAATGTAAGGAGTTATATTATTTTTTTATGATGTTTTTTTAGTTTTTTAGAAATGACCAAATGAAGATATCAAAACTCAAATAATCACTTATTGAAGTTTACTAATCATATTTTAAAGTAATAAAGTAAATATTTATTTTCATATAGATTATTTGAATATTTCAAGCTATTTGAATTTCAGGGTGTACACACATGACATAAAACACATTGTAGTTTCTCCTATAATAGGTTATTCTTATTGTTAAGAAAACTAACTCCTTGAAGCATCTAATTGTCATTCTATTCTTAATATAGGTTATTCTTATTGTTAAGAAAACGAACTCCTTGAAGCATCTAATTGTCATTCTATTCTTATTATTAAGAAAAGAAACTTATTATGACATCACAGTTTCATAACTTTTATATTGTTATTTTATTTTGCTTTTAGATTTTATATTTAAAATTTAATTTGATTTTATATTATAATTTATATATATATATATATATATATATATATATATATATATATAAACAACCACATAAAAGAAATAGTTAATAAATGCATGAATAACATTAAATTTGTCATGTCCATTAATTGCCTATAATGGGATGCTATAATGGGATGTTGTAAGAGCTCCTTCCTAACCTTCATAATCTCATCCAAAGAACAATTCATAACCTCATCCAAAGAACAATAGATTATCTCCTCTTCACGTTGTTGGGAATTGCGAACTTTGTGGGGCTGAGCGTTTTGAAGAGGGACTAATGGCTTTTATTGTTTACCATTGGTGATATGATATAAAATAATAAGAAAATTATGATATAAAATAATAAGAAATTTAGGAGGTAAGATTAAAAATAAAAGAATAGATATGATATAAAATAATAAAAAAATTACGATATAAAATAATAAGAAATTTAGGAGATAAAGTTAAAAATAAAAGAATTTAAAGATTAAATTAATTATATTTAATATAATAAAAATGTTTCTATTATATTTATAATGTTTTTTTTTTTTAAGTAAAAAAGAGGTGGAGCCTTTATATTAACAATGACAAAATACAGTGCTGTGGGGGATGCCAGCTGTCCCGCTTGAGTAGGAAACCGAGACAGCTGGACATCTCTGTCCATGTGGCATAATAGTTGCAGAGAAGTCTGTAATTAACAAAATTGGCATTGCTAACTCCCGCCCATAGGAAACCAGGAGTAGCCACTTGCAGCATAAGTCTAGTGTTTTTATCTATGACTAAGACATAAGGAAAGCTAACTGTCCAGCGACATAGACTAAGTAAACAAAACCAAAAACAAGGGCCGGGTCGAAACATCAAGTAACCTCTGAGCCAGTGGGAGTGTCGTTGTCTGCAGTGTGCCGCCATCGCACTGGAAATGTGTAGGCTCGGGCACATGTCGGGCATTGTTTCTTCGGCGTAGCTCTTGAGTGCGCCGCGAAAAACATGTCTAGTCTCTGCTCCAGCCGCGCGATGCGAAAAGTCTGGTCGTCGAGTAGAGTTCGCACCTCAAAGATGAGATTGAGATAACCTTCGTCGACCGAGGGTGGATGTGCCTGCGTATTGTCTGCGGTCGCGCCATGCTCGTTACCTTCATTGTCTGCTCTGGCGGGTTTAGGAGGAGCTTCCTCCTCTATGTAACAGGGAGAGTAGTGTTCTTCTTTGTTGATGCTGCCCTGAGAACTCGTTCCACTTGCCATCCCTGGAGTGCTGTCTAAGCCAAAATGCGTGCAGGGGTGCCAATTCTCCGGGACCGTGAAGAGAGTATGCGCAGGGGGGCTGTCTGTGCCTTCGGCCGGGATCTCCTCTTCAACAATTGCCATTCCCCACATTCTTCTTCGTCTGGCTACCACTGCAATTGCCCTTTCAAACTCCTCTTTTCTTTTGCGCCGTGATTTCGCTGCATGCCAAGCAGCCCCTCTTCGTGGTGTTCCTCGAAGTCTTGGCATGGCGTTGCAGAGTGACAATGTGGCCAAGCGAAGCGGCCGTACCAGGCTTACGAAAGCTAGAGCACGGCGATCCCAATGCTGCTGTGAGACAGGGGTTCTCGGGAGCTCTCGGTAGCCTGGAGGTGCAATGCATGCTATGAGCCCGAGCATTACGCTTATTCCGATAACCACCGCCATCCTGCCCACCATTAAAGTCTGAGACTGAGTGCGGGTACCCTCCCCTTGTGCGAGCCGGCTCCGCGTTTGAATGCATTTGTGGGAATTCATGTCTAATAAATGGCGTTTTGATGCGGGCCGGTGAGTGCCATGCCACCGCCTCCCCGCTTGCACCCACGTGTCCTCGTCATCCGCCCTGTCACCCCATCCGGGGATTATATTTATAATGTTAATAACTAAAGTAAATGTGTATTTTTTTTTCAATATTGAATTAGATGCTTTAATGCTTAATATGGAATATTTTTAAAATGAAAAAAATTTAAAACAATTTTTTTTTTATCTTTATCATTTTAAAATACAAATATTGTTTCTCTACTAAAAGATAAATTTTATAAATTATTTTCTTTTTATTTCATTCTTAAATTTATTGAAAGTTTAAAGTTGACATTAAGAATTGAGAATAACAATAATGATTTCTTAGAAAGAAATTTAAAATTATATTTTAATAATCCTTATTGTATTAGGAATGTGATGAAATACACATAGGAATATAACAAGAAAACACATTAATATAGTAAAAACCCAACTTCTATTAATGAAAAGTAGGGTGACCTTTTGGGTTTTCACTATATGGTTGTGTTCTCTGCTATATTCTTATTTGTGTTTCATCTCATTCCTAATACAAAAAGATCATTATCATATAATTTTAAATCTCTTTATATAAGATCAATATTGTTATTCTTAGTTCTTAATGTCAACTTTAAACTTTCAATAAATTTAAGAATCAAATAAAAAGAAAATAAAGTATAAAATTCATTTTTTATTGGAGCAAGAATATTTATATTTTAAAATGATAAACATAAATATTTTTGTTTTAAAATTTTTCCATTTAAAAATTATTTTATATCAAACATTAAAATATATGATTTAACATTGAAAGTTTTTGTTTTAAAATTTTTCCATTTAAAAATTACTCTATATTAAGCATTAAAACATATGATTTAACATTGAAAACAAATGCACAAAATTACAATTATTTTAGTTATTAACACCATTAAAACATATGATTTAACATTGAAAGTTTTTGTTTTAAAATTTTTACATTTAAAAATTATTTTATATTAAGCATTAAAACATATGAGTTAACACTGAAAACAAATGCACAAAATCACAATTACTTTAGTTATTAACACCCTAAATATAATGGAAAAAATCATTATATATCAAATATAATTAATACCTTTAAATTCTTTTATTTTTATCTTTTATCTCTTAAATTTCTTATCATATTTCAATTAAAAAATTTAAGATAAATTTTCATTCTTAAAATTATCCATATTTCAATTAAAAAATTTAAGATAAATTTTCATTCTTAAAATTATTCATATGACTCTTACTTTAACTGGTATAACATCATGTTTGATATATAGAATGGTATATATATGCTTGGATCAAAACCCCATTAGAAAACATAATATCAAATAGATATATGCATAAATTCCAAAAGTTGAACCATTGGCGGTGTTGTTGTAGTAATTATAAAATAAATGCTAGTCATATGATATAATACACAATGTTTGTGAAAAAAATACACACAATTACTTTAGTTATTAACACCATAAATATAATGGAAAAAAATAATTATATATCAAATATGATTAATACCTTTAAAATCTTTTATTTTTAAACTTTATCTCCTAAATTTCTTATCCTATTTCAATTAAAAATTTTAAAATATATTTTCATCCTTAAAATTATCCTTATAACTCTTCTTCTAATTGGTATAACATAACATATTGATTGATATATAAAATGCTATATATGCTTGGATCAAAACACCATAAGGAAACATAATATCAAATAGATATATCCATAAATTCAAGAAGAAAAATCTGGGTGATATGATATAATTTTTTTTGATAATCATTAGAAAAAAAAAATATTAAATAATGAAAGAAAAAATTTAATTGAAATATGATAACAAATTTAGGAGATAAGGTTAAAAATAAACTAATTTAAAAGTTAAATTAATCATATTTAATATAATGATTTTTTTTCCATTATATTTATGATGTTAATAATTAAAATAAATGTGTATTTTGTTTCAATGTTTAATCATATGTTTTAATGCTTAATATGGAATATTTTTTAAATGGAGATTTTTTAAAAGAGATTTTTTTTAATCTTTATGATGTTAATAATTAAAGTAAATGTATATTTTGTTTCAATATTTAATCATATGTTTTAATGTTTAATATGTTTAATGTTTAATATGGAATATTTTTTAAATGGAGAATTTTTAAAACATAATTTTTTTATCTTTATCATTTTAAAATATAAATATTGTTGCTCCAATAAAAAAATAAATTCTATATTTTATTTTATTTTTATTTGATTTTTGAATTTATTGAAGATTTAAAATTGACATTAATAATTAAAAATAATGTTAATGATCTCTTAAAAAAGAAATTAAAATTATATTTTAATAACCCTTATTATATTATAATAAATGAGATGAAACATAAATAACATACATCAATATAGTCAAAACCCAAGAAGGATGGCCTTTTGGGTTTTCACTATATCAGTGCGTTCTTTGCTATATTCCTATGCATGTTTCATCTCATTCCTAATAAAATACCGATCATTATCATATAATTTTATATTTCATTATTGTTACTCTCCATTTTTAATGTTAACTTTAAACTTTCAATAAATTTAAGAATCCAATAAAAAGAAAATAAACTATAAAATTTAACTTTTATTGAAACAACAATATTTATATTTTTAAATGATAAAGATAAAGTTTTTGTTTTAAAAAATTTTCATTTAAAAAATATTATATATTAAACATTAAAACATATGATTTAATATTGAAACAAAATACACACAATTACTTTAGTTATTAACACCATAAATATAATGGAAAAAATCATTATATATCAAATATATTTTTTTTTAAATAAAAAAGGTAGAACCTGCTATATTAAGTTATCGAAAGAACCTTGATAAAATTTACAGAGAAATAGGTCTAAGTCACCAAAAATGTTGTCGTTTTACCGGAAACCAGCATGGTTTGTAGAACTGTCTTGCCCTCTGTCCTGCTCGGAGGAAACCGGGACATATGGCTATAGTCCAAGTGAACATGTAATAGTGGTAAGATAAAACAAAGAAACAAAATAGCATAGAAAACCTAGATACCCGGTGACCCGTCTCCCTTGCTTGTCTGCCACGTGGACCCCGCTGGAATGGTGAATGCCTGCGCACAGAGAGGGCACTTCCTCTTTGCTGGAGCATTGGAGTACACATCAAGGAGCAGGTCCAAACGTTGGCCCATGAGAAGGGCTCTGTGCTCTAGGTCTGCCATGTGGCCTCGGAGTTCGAACACCAGAGCCAGATGCTTTGCACGGAGGAAACTACCATGCAAGCCATGCAAGCCATTACCCACGTCGTCGAGGATTACGTCCCTCATTTCCACTGTCGCTCCACCGCTGGCTTCGAGCTCCATCAGTTCTACACCGGCCGCTTCCTCCTTCCTCCCAAGGTTGTTCTCGTCCGCGTTCTCTTTGGCTCTATCTTTGTCCTGATTTGCTTCCTTGACCGTTTCCTGCCTCGCATGGCTAGTGGAACTGTAGTCACCCGGCCACGGAATTTCCTCGAAAATGCACCCAGGGATGTCATCTGCCAGTGCAAAGTTAGGACCGCTTCAATCCCGGTGGTTCGTCTCCATGAACGGTATTTCCGGGGTCCTCTTTGCACTGGCAGATGAACGGTATTTCTTCCACATAATAGGTGGGGAACGTATTCGCAACACCATCCTCTGGCCTGATTTCTGACTGAATTGTCGTGGTCTCACTGCTGCAACCAGCCCCAGTCTCAGCAATGATGGCATGCAGAGCCAATTGGTCAGCTGGAGCCTTCTTTCGGAGGATGGAGGTCGCCAACGATAGAGCCCACTCCAGCTTCTCCTTCCTTTGCTGCTGTGCTTTGTGAGTGTACCAGGCCGAGCCATGGTGAGGTCAACCCCACTTCTAGTCATAATTGCCAAGGAATATGTAACAATACAGTGAGGATACAACGAGATGAGAGTGAACTAGGGCAAGAAAGAAACAAAGCTGCACCAGAGCTCCCAGACGAGGGGGAGAGCCGAAGTGAGAGAAGACCAATTTTGACCAGGCGTTCGAAAAAACAAATTGCCCAAGGCCATATGCACCTGGCTATCCATAAACCCTGGCATGTTGAGTGCGCTGTGAGTGAGAGTGTTCACGCGAGGGAGGTGTACCTCCACCGTATATCTACTATTATGGCCGTCGACCATCATTAATACAGGGCAGGAGGGTGGCGGCCATCAACATTTATGCTATGGCTTAGTGTTGAGCCAGGTGTCAAGGAGCATCCGCGTGTAACCCCATTCGGGGCTGGGAAATCCCTACTTGCAAGGTCTCTTCTTGCAAGGTCTCCGCAATGCTTTGAGAGGTCTGTATCATCAGAGAGATGGGCTTGCCAATATATGAGTTCTGACTTTGAGTCAGTTCCAATGTTTTCCAAGTGATCCGCAACCTTGTTAGCGTCTTGTTTCACATGAAAAGGGATTAGTATGAGATCAGGGTGGATAAGATTTCTGAAATCCTCCAGAAGTCCTGATAGTCTCCAGTTGGGGGAGATCTGCCTTGGGAGTTCACCATGAAGGATTTTGGAGATGAGTCAAATTATAATTTGGGAGTCGCCCTCAACGATGAGTCGATGGTACTTGTGTTGAACAACATCTTGGAGGCCTTTGAAAAGGCTTGTGAGCTCCACCACATTGTTCATTTTTTCCCCTAAAAAACCTGCCATCAATTGAATGATCTTACCAGTGTGGTTCCGAAGGACTGCACCAAAACCAGTTGGTTTAGGGTTACCCCTAGAGGCCCCATCGAATTAAGTTTGAGGAAGCCTGAGGGGGGGATGGGGTCCAAGCCGTGGGGCTGTTAGCTCATCTTTTTTGAATCTTCCCCTAGGTTTGCACATGTATTTGCAAGTCCCATCCTTTAAGAATACTCTCCTCCTCAGGCTTGCATTGCAAATCTTCCTGGAGCCACGATTTTCTTTGGACTATTTCACGGATAAACCTCTTAACCCTCTCCCATGTAATGGTGGTAGGGGATGGTTTAGAGTTGAAGATTCTCTGATTTCTTTCTTTCCAGATTGCCCATAATGTGAAGCCCGGGAGAAGATGCCAGATGCACTGGAGAATGGGGTTTTGGAAGGAAATTGTTTCCCAATTAGCTAGGGTATCCCTGATACTGCCTCTATTTCGCTGGGAGCGTCGCATGGCTTGGGCTCCCCAATCCCATATCTGTTGACTATAGTGACAGTTGTTGGGGAGATGTTCCATGGTTTCCTCACTTTGTTGGCAAAGGGTACATCTGGAGGGGCCTGTAAATCCTTTCTTAAGAAGATTATCCAAAGTGAGGATACAGTTTTGCGCTGTGAGCCAAAGAAAAAAGGAGACCTTGGGCCAGAGAATTGATTGCCAGACTCTGCTCCAGATGGTTTCGGGAATTTGGTTCTGGTAGTTTCCCTGTAGATAGTATGCCTCACTGACCAAGAAGATGCTTGAAGTGGAGTGGCCCCATCGGAGTATGTTCCGTCCTTATTTGGTTGGGATTTTCCCGTGTAGCATATAGTTCTGCCACGGTAGAAGATCGATATCCTCCATGATCTGTAATTCTGTTCGGCTTATTTTCCACTGTCACCAAGGTTGTCTTCTGGGAGTTGGGATCCAAAAGTCATTAACATTTTTGAAGATGTTTTGCTGTAACCGATTTTTGAGAGGGTTGAGGCTTTCCAGGTCATTAAGAGGGGGTAGTTGTTGCCAAGAGTCCTGCCAGAAGAGTGCACTTTCGCCATTTCTCACCTCCCAGAAAGCATGCTTCTGAATCAGGGGGTGATTCTACCAGGCGGTGTTCCATATGTTGGATCCTTGTATCTGTTTGTTGAATCTGATTAGTTGGTGAGGCTGTGCGTTCAGGGTGTACTTTTTCTTCCATATCTGTGCCCAGAGCTCTTTTGGATGTTGCAACCACCTCCACCACATCTTGGCTCCCATGACCTGGTTAAACTTTCCCGGATCCCGAATTCCCAACCCTCCAATGTTTTTGGGTTTATAGAGTTTGTCCCATCCAACTAAGGCCCACTTCTTGTTATTTTGGTGTCCCTGCCATAGGAAGTTTCTTTGGAGACTCCTTATGGCCTTGATGACCGCGATAGGCGCTGCCAGAGCAGTAAAGAGATAAGTTGGCAGAGCTTGCAGGACTGACTTGAGTAGGACCAGTCTGGTAGCAATGTTCAGAGGTCTGAAGGTCCAGTTGTTCAACCTGTTGGCAATAGATAAGAGCAGGCTATCCCATGAAATGGATCGCGTTGGCTCTCCAGTTAGGGGAATGCCTAGGTAGATAGAAGGGAGGGAGATTTTGGAAATGTCCAGAAGTCTAGAGAGGTGATTCTGAACTGCTGTTGGCGTGTTGAAAAAATAGATTTTGGACTTGTCCAAGTTAAGTAGCATGCCTGAGGCTTCCGAAAAGTCAGACAGAATTGAGTTGAGCTTGGTGGATTCTCTAATCGTGGGGGTGTTCATGAGAAGGGTATCGTCGACAAACTGGCTATGCGAGGGCGTCGGGTGAAGGTTATGAAGTGGCAGCCCAGTAAGTGAACCTTCAAGGACCGCTGCTTTGAGATAGCGACCTAAACCCTCTGCCATGATTACAAAGAGGAAGGGGGAGAGAGGGTCACCTTGCCTGATTCCCCTAGTGGAGTGAAAAGGTCAGGAGGGTGTGTTGTTGACAAGAATGGAAAAGAAGGAAGAGTAGGTAAGCTTGAGAATCCAGTTGACCCAGGTTTTATTAAAGCCAAAGGATTCCAGAACCGAACTCATGTATTTCCAGCTTAGTCTATCAAAATATTTTGAGAGATCAAGTTTGATAAGCATACCTGGTATTTTTCTCATCTTTAAGGAGTGGATCACCTCATTGGCCAGTATGATGTTGTCCATGATTTGTCGCCCTTCTACATAGCCAGACTGTTCATTGGAAATAATGAATGGTAATATCGGCTTGAGACGATTGGAAATGACCTTTGTGATTATTTTGTAGATTACATTGCAGAGGGAGATTGGTCTAAACTATTTTGGATGTGTGGCACACTCCTCCTTAGTGATGAATGTTGCATTAAGAGCAGAGAGAACTTGGTCAGATGTTCTTGATTCTTCCACCGCTAGCCAAACATCTTCCATGATCATGTCCCAACAATAATGGAAGAAGTCCGTAGTGAATCCATCCGGGCCTGGTGCTTTACCTAGGGGCATTTCCTTTACTACTGAGTCCACTTCAGACTAAGTGATTGGCCTTATCAGTGCTTTGTTCTGATCAGAGGTGATCAGCTTGGGTATGTGCTGGGTAACCTTCTGGATGGATTCCCCCCTGTTCATATTGGTCTTTGTGAGGAGATCTTTATAGAATAAGTTGAGTTCCTCCGCTATTTGGTCATGTTCTCTTATAGGGATGCCTTAATGATCCTCCAATTGTGTAATGCGATTAATGTATCTGTGGTGCATCATCGCTTTGTGAAATAATTTTGTGTTGCGCTCCCCTTCTTTAATCCATTGGACCCTAGATTTTTTCCTCCAAAGGATCTCTTCTTGTTCCCTCCAGGCCTCTAAATCCACGATTAGTTGCTCCTCTTCATCCGCCAGGTTCTCAGTTTTGCTCCCTGTGATGAAATTTCGTTGAAGTTCCTCAAGTTGGCTCTCGATCTCCTTCTTCCTGAGGAATATGTTTCCAAAGGTGGATTTGTTCCATCTTTTCAAATGTGGCTTGAAGTTCTTATGGTGCTGCTGGAACTTGTACATATGAGTGCCATGATCTATTTCAGCCTGGACCCACCATGTGTGAGCCAAATGGAGGAAGTTTGGGTGACTGAGCCATAATTTTTCAAAGCGAAAAGGCTTGGGCCTAGGGGGCAAGCCCGGGTCCATACTGTAGTGTCCCCAAGGCCGAGCCCCGCTGGAAACCAAGTTCTGAAAGGAATTGTGATTATGTTTTATAGGCTGGTGAGCTAAGTTCTTATAAGATGGAGACTTATGTGTTGTTAGGCCAGGGAGCCTAAGTGTTGAAGGCCAGGAGCCTGTTGTTTTACTTGTATGTATGCAGAACATTTAATAAAATATAAACACCGCCAGGTGCAGACCGACCACGATGAATGAGTGCAGGGGGACTGAGCATCCACAGAGTGGGCAAGGAATTAGGGGCTGGAAGGTGGGAAAGGGGCTAAGTGTTGAGCCTAGGGGATAAGCCTAGGGGGGCTTAAGCCTGGGAATAATATTTTAATATTATTCCAAAAGATATGTGCATCATATGTTTTTATCCTAAGTCCTTTTGGAAGGACGCGTGATTTCCCAAGTGGTGGGAGGAACACGTGCTGGTGGAATGCATGCAGTTCCATGGGTGACAAGTGTCAACCTTGGTGCATGTGAATAATACAGCCAGGGTGAGCTGTGAGAAGATTCCATTCCCATTCCACCGGATTATCTGAACGCGTACGGAGCTTGGAGCAGTATGACTAACCCAACTTCTGTAGAGAACCTTGGTGAGACCCTGTGACTTGAATGTCTATGTTTGATTTTGAGAAATCCTGTGCGTGTAACCCCAACCTACGAGAAGCCTATGTTGATTTCGTGGAAGATTCTTTGCTTGTTCGGGTAGGCTGAGCGAGCCTATGCGAGAATTCCCTATTTCGAAGCTGTGACTGTGAAGCCATCCTATGATTGTCGAACCAGTTTTTGGAAAGCCTGTGTCTGTTTTCCCATGGGATTGTTGAGACTACGCAGTACTGGAATGCATGAGGCTTGCTGGCCTATGAGCGACTCCCTCTAGGTGAGAGAGTGCGCAGGGGAAGGAGAGAACTCCTGGAAGGAACCCTGTAGCTGCCATAAAGCCTGGAGACTTCCGGTCCGGTCTGTTCTTGTAACCCAAGGTAAGGGATATTGGCAGCCGAAGGACTGTCCATGTGATAGAGAAGGTGCATTCTCTTGGGGTGGAACAGGCATGTGGGGAATGAGGTTCTGTGGGCAGTGAGCATGGGAGATTCCTGGGAGAGCATTCTGTCCTTGTGGTTGTGCGTGACTGTTTTCCCTGTAACCTGAGCCTGAACCTAGATTCCTTCCTTTGGGGTGGAGCTTAGTCCCAGCTCGGGGGTGACCCACTGCTGAGTTGATGAGACGTGCAGTCTAAGGCTGGGAGGTTCATGGAAGGCTTGCATTTGGTTGGTGGATTCCACCATTGTTACAAGATAAGTGTCTAACTATGTTTTATCACATGCTATCATGTCTCTACTGTAAATGTTATCATGTTTTCCACTGTGAATACGAATTAATATGGAATTCTATGGATTGTTTAATTATAGCAGTAATGATATGTTTTACTCTGATTTAAATGTGTTTATTTGTTTAAATGCATGGGATATATGATATCTGTATGAGCTTTGTACAAATGGTGTGTACAAATGGGTATCATAGCGCGAGTAAGCCCAGAGTTCCGAAATGGGTGTGCTACAAATTGGTATCAGAGAGAAGGTTTCGACACTGAGCCTAGATGGGCCAGTGGAGCGGTCTTTGGACCGAGAATGCGAAGGGAAATTTGGTCTGGAGAACCAGTTTCGGACCTTGGTTTGTTCCGGAGTGTCAAGTAGTTGCTTGATTGTGCTTACGAGCTCAGGAAGTATAGCAGTGAGTGAAACCACAGTTGGTGTGGTCTATGGCCACGGGGAGACAGGTCTCTACACCAATGATGTTAGAACCTTAGGATCTGTTCGAGAGGGAAAGAGAGCCCTCATGACCGTCGGATTTGGAAAAATGTGCATAGGAATTAAAATTCCTTTTGAAATACACAGGAATGTGGAAATTGCGATATGTGAAATTCGGAATTGGTTAGGAACCATCTGAGCCGTCAGATGTCGACCGAAAAACCTGTCAGCCATAGGATTTGTCGAGAGATGTCTGAAGTTTAAACCTCAGAGACTAGGGGCGAAAGATCCAAAATAGATCTAGACCGTCTGAAAGATGGAGGACACGTGTCGTGAGATTTCCCATTTCAGGAAATCGGGAATCACAATATCGGGAGTCACGAAGGAGGTCGGGAATTTTCATGGTAAAATTCCCAAGAACGATCTGAGCCATCCATCATTTGGGACACATGGGGCGAGATCGGGATCCCATCAACATATCAGGGTTCAACGTTTCGTGAATCCTGAGGACATATGTGTTTCGGCATTGGAAAGTCCGAAACCCCGATAGGAGGTATGACTGTGGTCATATAAGGGGAGGTCATGTGAACCATGAGTCTAACCTGGAGGGATAACAGGAGTTAGAGCACATCGGCATTTGGAAGCCCAAAACCTCGAAAGGATTGGGACTTTCCATGGTGGAAAACCTGGAGCAGTCGTGGGCCGTCCGATTTGAGATGGCCACGTGTTGAGAGATTACCCGTTTCGGAAAATAGGCGATTCGGGAGTTCCGTTGACAAAGAACTCAGACTCTCATCATGATAAATCCCGACCATACTGTCGGGATGTTAGCATGTGGCTTAGTCCCGATGAACAGACGAAATTCCTTAGGGGAATCTTCGGGTCTTGAACAATCGTCCGATGTGAGAAAGATCTGACCGTTGGATTTTTCTAGGAATGGATGTGGACACATGGAGATGTACCACGTGTCAGAGGGTCAAAAAGAGAAGAGAGAGTGCTGGGACCCTAATGATATCACCGAACGTGATGAGGATCCTCCAAAATGTGCCACGCACCACTTTGGTAAAGGGCGACAACTGTGTTGTAGACCCAAAGAATAAGGTAAAAAATAATTTCGGAAGTCAGGGGTTGGAAAGGAGAGTTAAACAAGAGTTCTCGAGTACCAAGACTCCGAAACCCCGAAACCCAAAGTCCCGAAGTACAAAAACCTGAAGTTTCAAAATCCTGAAGTGTTGAAAATTAAAGCTTCGAAAACACAAAAATTCCAGAGCCGAACGAGAGCTCAAAAAACCCATTGGAATCGAAATGTATTTTGTTCTTGTTGGTATTAGTTATAAATGATAAAGATTGTTCTTGAAGGTTTAATGGCCTGATAAACTACGATTTTATTTGCACAGTGTGTGTGCAGATTTCAATAGAGGCCAGGACTCCAGTTAACCAACAACTGAGTATGGAGTGGGGAAAGGTGCAGATTACCCCCGAAATAGAAGACAAACAAGAAGGAAAGGATGTTAACCTGGGCATCGAAGGATCAAACTCCAATGGGAATGGAAAAGAGAAGGATAAGGAAGGACACATAATGAAAATCATTGAAGGATTGCAAGGAGAGGCCCAGGCTCGCTGAGCTGATAGTCGAAAGCTCATGAAAGTCAGGGATCGACAGGGTGCATTAAACTTGAAATTTTTGAAGAGCCTGGAAAGAATAGAGAAGAAACTCGAGAAGGGAAGAGACTCAAGTACGACGGAGAGTCACAAAACCCATGAAAGAAGAAGAAGGTCAAGGAGCGGTAGCCGACATCTTAGTCTCTCCCAAAGACATTCTGACAGGAAGACACACAGTAGTTCAAGCCCATCCCCTACCAGAAAACATCAAAAATATGGAAAGGAGGAATTGAAAGGAGAGATGAACAAGATTAAGCCTCCAACATTCGATGGAGAAAATAAAAAGGAGGAAGATGCCGCGACCTGGTTGCTTGGCATGAAGAAATACTTCCAACTGCAGAATTATTCAGCCCATGCAGAAGGAAGAATTGCAATGTACCAACTGAAAGGAAAAGCATCCATGTGGTGGGATCAGTTTATACAGGTGCAACACATCAGAGAGAAAGAGGTCATGTGGAAGGAGTTTAAGAGGTATTTTGAGAAGAAATACCCGACTAAAAGATACTATGACAGAAACATGAAGGAGTTCTTTGAACTCAAGTTGGGCAGTATGACCATTGATGAGTATGAACGTAATTTTCTAGAACTACTGAAGTATGTTCCATTCATCAAGGATGAAGTTGTTAAAATTCAGAGGTATTTGAGTGGATTGCCACCTTCCATGAGTGACAAGATTCAATATGACGATCCTAAGACCATGGAAGAGACCATCAGAAAATCTAAATGCTTGTATGAACAATAAGGAGAAAGGCCTATCCTTCAGAAGGTCTGGGATGATCGGAGGAAATTTAAGAAGGAATAGAGGCAGAAGGGAAGCAAGCCTTCCTTTTTCAGAAATAGTCCTTGGGGACAGTCATCTTTTAAAGAGCCTAGGAAGGTTGAAGGGAGTGAGCAGATGCCAAGGCCTCCACCTATAGAGTGTTGGGGCTGTAAAGGAAATCATAGGTACAGAGACTGCCCCCACAAAAAAGACAAAGCAAGAACTGTCCATACTGTTCAACAAGATGAAACAGTGGAGGATATGGGCAGTAGAATGTCGAGGATCTACGCAGCCCTGGACAATAAGCAAGTGGAATTTCAATCGCACATGATTGAAGTGGAAGGTACGATCAACA
>JZKD02S1927385.1:118432-148136 GCA_000966675.3 Picea glauca | reverse complement strand
AAAGGAGATGCATAACGTGGATTATGTTGGACATCCTGGATATCAGAAGACTGTGGCAGCAGTCAAAAGCCATTATTTTTGGCCGGGTTTGAAGAAATAAATCGTTGAATACATCGCCATATGTATGGAGTTCCAGAAGGTTAAGGCAGAGCATAGGCACCCAGCAGGGTTGCTGCAACCTTTACCTATTTCTGAATGGAAATGGGTTGTGGTAACAATGGATTTTATCACCGGACTACCTAGAACAAGCAAGCAACACGATTCAATCATGGTGGTGGTGGACAAGATTACTAAAGCTGCCCATTTTATTCCACTGAAAACCACCCACCGGGCAGCAGATGTTGTTGATATGTTCTTAAAATAAGTTGCAGGCTTGCACGGAATTCCTAAGACAATTGTGTTTGATAGAGACCCAAAATTCACTTCGAATTTCTGGAAAGGACTATTCAAGGGATTCGAAACGAATCCGAACTTTAGTACAACATATCATCTCGAGTCTGATGGACAGACAGAGAGAGTGAACAGAGTAATAGAAGACATGCTGAGAATGTATGTGATCGATAAACCATCAAGGTGGGAAGACTACCTGCATTTGGTAGAATTCACCTACAATAATGGGTATCATGCATCATTGAAGATGAGCCCATTCGAAGCGCTTTATTGAAGAAAGTGCAACACTCTAGTGAGCTGGGATAATCCAGCTGACAGAGTAGTAGTTGGGCCTGAACTGCTCAAAGAGATGGAAGACCAAATGATAAGAATTAAACATAATTTAAAAGATGCCCAGGAAAGGAAGAAAAGTTATGTTGATAGTAATAGAACCCATAGAGAATTCAAAGTGGGTGATCATGTTTTCCTGAAAGTGAAAACTAACAGGAGTTCTGTGAGGCTAGGAAGTTGCACTAAGTTGGCAGCAAGATTTTGTGGGCCATTTGAGATTCTGGAAAGGATTGGGCCGGTTGCATACATGCTTGCATTACCTACATCTATGACTGCACATAATGTGTTTCATGTTTCACTTCTTAGGAAGTATGTACCTGATGCTAATCATATTATCGATTGGACTGTGATTCAGGTGAAACTAGATGGTGTCATGCAAGTGCATCCTGTGCGCATATTGGACATGAAAAGCAAACAACTTGGGAATCAAGCTATAGAGCTTGTAAAGGTCCAGTGGACCTGGTACGGTCCTGAGGACGTGACATGGGAGCATGAAGAGGTTATGCGGGCAGAGTACCCCCGTCTTTTTGAAAATTTTGAAAAGCTTGCAGAGACAGTGTAAGTTGCACTGAGAACGGTGAAAAAATAAAGGGAGGGGAATTGTAGTGTCCCCAAGGCCGAGCCCCACTGTAAACCAAGTTCTGAAAGGAATTGTGATTATGTTTTATAGGATGGTGAGCCAAGTTCTTATAATCTGGAGACTTATGTGTTATTATGCTAGGGAGCCTAAGTGTTGAAGGCCAGGAACCTGTTGTTGTACTTGTATGTATGCAGAACATTTAATAAAATATAAACATCGCCAGGTGCAGACCGACCACGATGAATGAGTGAAGGGGGAATGAGAATCCACAGAGTGGGCAAGGAATTAGGGGTTGGCAGGTGGGAAAGGGGATAAGTGTTGAGCCTAGGGGCTAAGCCTAGGGGGGCTTAAGCCTGGGAATAATATTTTAATATTTTTCCAAAAGATATGTGCATCATATGTTTTTATCCTAAGTCCTTCTGGAAGGATGCATGATTTCCCAAGTGGTGGGAGGAACGCGTGCTGGTGGAACACATGCAGTTCTATGGGTGACAAGTGTCAACCCTGGTGCATGCGAATAAAATGGCCAGGTTGATCCATGAGAAGATTCCATTCCCATTCCACCGGATTGTCTAAATGCGTACGGAGCTCGGAGCAGTATGACTAACTCGACTTATGTAGAGAACCTTGGTGAGACCCTGTGACTCGAATGTCTGTGTTTGATTCTGAGAAATCCCGTGTGTGTGACCCCAGCCTACGAGAAGCCTGTGTTGATTTCGGGGAAGAGTCTTTGCTTGTTCGGGAAGGCTGAGCGAGCCTATGCGAGCATTCCCTGTTCCGAAGCCGTGTCTGTGAAGCCATCCTGTGATTGCCGAACCGGTTTTCGGAAATCCTTTGTCTCTTTTCCCATGGGATTGTTGAGACTACGCAATACTGGACTACGTGAGGCTTGCTGGCCTATGAGCGACTCCCTCCAGGTGAGAGAGTGCACAGGGGAAGGAGAGAACTCCTGGAAGGAACCCTGTAGCTGCCATAGAGCCCAGAGACTTTTGGTTTGGTCTGTTCCTGTAACCCAAGGTAAGGGAGATTGGTAGCCGAGGGACTGTCCAGGTGACAGAGAAGGTGCATTCTCCTGGGGTGGAACAAGCATCTGGGGAATGAGGGTTTGTGGTCAGTGAGCATGGTAGATTCCTGAGAGAGAATTCTGTCCTTGTGGTTGTGTGTGACTATTCTCCCTGTAACCTCAGCCTGAGCCTAGATTCCTTGCCTTGGGGTGGAGCTTAGTCCCATCTTGTGGGTGACCCACTGCTGAGTTGATGAGCCATGAGGTCTAAGGCTAGGAGGTTCGTGGAAGGCCTGCATTTGGTTGGTGGATTCCACCATTGTTACAAGATAAGTGTCTAACTATGTTTTATCACATTCTATCATGTCTCTACTGTAAATGTTATCATGTTTTCCGCTGTGAATAGAAATTAATATGGAATGCTATGGATTGTTTAATTATAGCAGTAATGATATGTTTTACTTTGAGTTAAATGTGTTTGTTTGTTTAAATGTATGGGATATATGATATCTGTATGAGATTTGTACAAATGGTGTGTACAAATGGGTATCAGAGTGCGAGTAAGCCCAGAGTTTCAAAATGGGTGTGCTACACATACAGAAGGCGATGGGCCAGTGGTCCGACCCTGTTTTTGGCATTATATTTGCTTCCATGGCCTAGTCACTTTCGAGGAGGGCTTCGGTCAGTAGAAAATGATCTAGTCTGTAGGCTACATGCTGGTGCCCTGTTCTTCTATTGGACCATGTAAAGATTTTGTTCCAAGTTTCCATGTCCACCATATTTAATTTCTCTATGAGGGTTTTGAACTTACCGCTATCCTGCTCCAGCCGTTTTGTTCCTCCTGTTTTTTCCTCCAGCGTTAGGATCATGTTGAATTCACCTCCAACAATCCAGTGTGGCATTTGTATGAGGTTTTTAACATATTGAAGGGTTTGCATGAAGCTCTCCTTATCTTGGATGGATTGTGGGCCGTAAACATTTGTGATGGCTCCTTCCTTGGAGGAGGCTACAACTTTGAAATGAGCCGTTAGAGTACCTGTTGTAGAGAAGGGATGATGCATGGAGACTGTTTGTGGGTTCCAAAGGATGGCTAGTCCTCCCGAAGCACCCACTGAGTCCTGATAAAGGAAGTCACCACCTCTCCAACTGTGTCGAAAGATGTTTTCGGCCTCCTGTCCTGTACATTTAGCTTCCTGCAGTAGTATGATGTCCGAGTTCTCTGTTTTAATACATTCTCGGAGTGTCCTCTGCTTGTATCTTCCATTGAGACCTATGATGTTCCAAGTTATTATCTTCATCATGAGGATGGTGGGGGGGGCTGGAGGTATCCCTCCGATAACCTCTGTATCTGTCATGAATTAATCATTAGGTGCCCTGCCTCTTTAATAAGTTGGTGGGATGGTTTACGTCCTCTTCTCTTGTTTTCCTTGTTTGATCTTTTGGGCTCGGATCCTAGATCTGTCGAGATGCCCAGTCTAGCTGTAGATCTCGCTGTGGATTTGTTAAAAACTTTATGAACTTTCCAGAGTTATTCTACTGGAATGTGTTGCAGGTCTTTTTGATTGAGGGCTTCCTCCAGTTTTTCCAAGTCTATCTCCGCCAGACCCATCTCATCCATGAGCATGTTTGTGTCTCCGTCTCTGCCTAATTGTGTTGTCTGGGTTGTTTCTTTTGGAGGAGTTGTGTTTGGCACTTCAGGGCTTTTGACTTTCACTTGCGTTGTTGCTTGATGGGGGTTCTGTATTGCCGCATATTCCAGCAGCTGATTCAGAGCTTCATATGAGTTTTTGGTGGGGACCTTTGGGGCCGAGCTCTGATTCTATTTTCTTGATGTGTTCTTTCGCCTTCCTGTGACATTGAAATAAATGTCCTTTTGCTTTCTTTCATTGGGCTTGGAGGCTGTGACATTCATAGGACAATCTCTGAACAAGTCGCCATGCTCATGGCACTTTCTGCATCGAAAAGGTATGTGTTCGTAGTCGATTGTCTAGTTCCAGTCTTCGTCCTGGTATTCAAGTGTGATGGAACCTGGAAAGGCTTTTGATATGTCCATGTAGATGCAGATACGAGCATATGAGGTGTACTTCCTTAGTTTTGTATCTTCTGAAGCTTTAACATATTGTCCCACCGTGTTTCCAATGCCCATGAGTATTTCCTCCAGCCAAAATTCCTGGGGTAGAGAGTACAAACGGATCCAGACCGAGGCTCTTGAAAAGTCCTCCTTCTCTGGAATGAATCTATCGGTCCAAAATCTCATAAATAGACCCACTGAGTTGTAGAAATACGGTCCGTTGTCGAAGATTTTGTCCTTATCTTCTAGATTGTACAGGATTATTGTGAAGAAGCCCTTGGAGCTAAGATGGACTTCATAGTCTCCTTTGGGGTTCCACTAGTCATTGATCCAGCGAGTGAGGTCTCTTTCAGTCGGCCATAGGCCCAAGAATTTGCCAATCAGTGTGTGATCCATCATAAATTGGGTGTGTTCCCCCACCCGTGTTGATTTGATATCATAGAGTGGGGGTTTTTCCATTTGTGGTATACACTTACCTGACAGCCATTTTTTGGAGGCTTGCAGATGAGATGTGTTGGGTTCTAGTTCCATTTCTTTGCTGAGTCCTTGTTCTTGGGTAAAGAGCCGACCCCTCAGGTGCACCAGTGGCTCAAAGGCAGGGTGCTTAGAACGGGTTTCGTTTATGTCGTTGGCGGAAATATCGTTGTACGAGGGGGGTTTCCCCCCCTCTCCCAACCTCATGGTTGGGTGTGTAGAGGGCTCGTGAGGTGCTCTTATGTAGTGCGTGGAAGTGGGCGGCAGGGCTCTGGAGTCAGAGCGTGCATTAGATGGTAACAGGGCGCAGGGGTTGCAGAGCGCTAGGGTTCTTCAGCATCTTCAATCTCTATATATCAAATATGATTAATATATTTAAATTCTTTTATTTTTAACCTTTATCTCTTAAATTTCTCATCATATTTTAATTAACAAATTTAAGATAAATTTTCATTATTAAAATTATAGGTATAACTAACATCATGTCTGATATATATAACTTTATATATGCTTGGATCAAAACCCCATAAGAAAACATAATATCAAATAGAAATATCCATAAATTCCAGAAATTGAACCATTGGCATGTTGCTATAGTAATGATAAAATAAATATGGTTGATATGATATAAACTATTTTTTTTAATGATAACCATTAAAAAACAATAAATATATGTAAAATAATGAAAGAAAAAAATTAATGGAAATATGATAAGAAATTTTTGAGATAAGGTTAAAAATAAAAGAATTTAAAGCTTAAATTAATCATATTTAATATAATGAATTTTTTTCTATGATGTTAATAATTAAAGTAAATGTGTATTTTCTTTCAATGTTTAATGATTTTTCAATGTTTAATATGCAATTTTTTTTTTAAATGGAGAAATTTTAAAACTGAAAAATTGTATGTTTATCATTTTAAAATACAAATATTGTTACTTTAAAAGAAGACAAATTTTATAGTTTATTTTCTTTTTATTTGATTTTTAAATTTATTGAAAGTTTAAAGTTGACATTAAGAATTAAGAATAACAATAATAATGTTTTATAAGGAAATCTAAAATTATATTTTAATAATCCTTATTGTATTAGGAATGAGATGAAACACACATAGGAATATAGTGAAACTCAATTTTTCTTAACCAAAAGAAGGATGGTATTTTAGGTTTTCACTATATGGTTGTGGTCTTAACCAATATTTCTTTAGTAATGATAAAATAACTATTGGTGATATGATATAAACTATATTTTTTTTTAATGATAACCATTAGAGAACAATAAATAAATGTAAAATAATGAAATAAATTTTTATTTTTTTTGTAAGTGCTTATATTATATATAAAAATCCTTCTAAGAACCAGGATCAAGAGTACATTAACTGAGTCAATCGGTTGTAATTACTGAACTACTCCATAAGGAGAAACTAGTTCATCCAACCGTATATAGCAAGTAGCAAAAATTTCTAACAGTTCTAGAGAAAACTAGACAATTTAACTACCATGAGAGCCACTAGAGCTAAAGTATGGAACAAACTTTGTATAATCTGGGACATACTCGGGCAAGAGGCCAGGCCAGGGTTCCTCGATGATAGGTGTCCTGCTGACAGTCCACTGCATGTCCGTGGCATCGTTGCCCTTATATTCGTGCACCTGGATGCTGGTGTCCTTCTCCTCTGCTACCGCCGCCGAAACTGCATCGTCATCCCCGCCTACATTGCTTGCCGAAGTCTCCTTCCTCGCAAGAGTGGTCATGGGCATTGGTTTACCTGCCTTCCCGTCAGACTGCGGGCTTTCTTCTGTGGAATCTTGCTGATGGCTGCTCGCATGGTCGCTTGCAGGGAGAGGAGCATCACTGGAATCCTCAGGAGCGACTGGAGGGGGAGTGAAAAGAAGTTGGAGAAGGACTGACAGCCTTCCCTCCATCTGTTGGACGCGGAACTGGAGGTCATTCACTCCATCACGGAGCTCAAAAACTAAGTCATGCAGAATGGCAGAATGTTCACACGGTAGATTGGGAGAGGGCATCTTCAGAATGCGACGGGGTCGACCATGGCTCGGCGTCGGGGGAGGAGAGGAATGCTTGACAGAGGGAGAACACCATGCCGGGGTCCAGGAGGTGTCAATGACAGCCAAACAGTCAAGGGCTGGGGTGGGTGAACCAGAGGGCAAGGAGGAAGTGCGAGGGCATCGAGGGTTCCAGGGAGAGCCCCTGCACAGATGCAAGCATTGCAGTGGCATGGTTAAGCTTGGCGTCTACAGAAAGTCTGCAGAGCCAAGGTGGATGATGAAGAAAACCCGACAGACCATGAAAACCACAGAGTCGGAGTCGAAACCAAACAGCCAGGCGATAATGCAAAACGAATTATGCATAGCTCTATGCATAGAGGTGGTCGAGGGGGGTTGGTTTAATGCCCCTCCCATCAGTTTTGAATGCAATTTAATGTGTAGGGGTTGTGGCTACAGTGGTCACGAGCCGAGCACATGGCTCCGTGCTCCACTGGCCTCCCCCTTCGTCCATAGACTGCCATGTGGGTCACCATACCACCCCATCCAGGGGATAATGAAAGAAATTTTTAATGGAAATATGATAAGAAATTTAGGAGATAAGGTTAAAAATAAAAGAATTTAAAAGTTAAATTAATGATATCTAATATAATGATTTTTTTTTCATTATATTTATGGTGTTAATAATTAAAATAATATGTATTTTGTTTCAAGGTTTAATCATATGTTTTAATGCTTAATATGGAATATTTTTTAAATGGAGACATTTTAAAATTGTTTTAGGTTTATCATTTTAAAATACAAATATTATTGCTTCAATAAAAGACAAATTTTATGGTTTATCTTCTTTTTATTTGATTCTTAAATTTATTGAAAGTTTAAAGTTGACATTAAAAATTAAGAATAACAATAATAATCTCTTATAAATAAATCTACAATTATATTTTAATAATCTTTATTGTATTAGGAATGAGATGAAACACACATATAAATATAACAAAGAACACACATCAGCATAGTGAAAACTCAACTTGTATTAACGAATAGAAAGATGGAATACAATACCGATCATTATCATATACTTTTAAATTTCTTTCTATGAAATCAATATTGTTATTCTCAATTCTTAATATCAACTTTAAACTTTCAAGAAATTTAAAAATCAAATAAAAAGAAAATAAACTATAAATTTTTTTTTTTTTATTGAAGTAACAACATCTATATTTTAAAATGATAAATATTAAGTTTTGTTTTAAATATTTTCCATTTAAAAAATATTTCAAATTAAGCATTAAAACATATGATTTAACATTGAAATAAATATACACAATTAATTTAGTTATTAACACCATAAATATAATAGAAAAAAATCATTATATATCAAATATGATTAATACATTTAAATTCTTTTATTTTTAACCTTTATCTCCTAAATTTCTTATCATATTTCAATTAAAAATTTTAAGATAAATTTTCATCTCTAAAATTATAGGTATGACTCTTCCCGATATAATATCATGTTTGATATATAGAATGATATATATGCTCAGATAATATCATGTTTCTTTAGTAATGATAAAGTAAATATTGATGATATGATATAAACTAATAATGATAATGTTAGGGTCCTAACCCGCACATAGGTAGAACAATATATTCAGATGTAATAAAGGTCAATATTAATAAGGCCTTTCAATAAAATAGAATAAGGTGGATGTAAGAAGACCTAATAGAAGCTTCCGCTTCTAGAAGGATCTTCCTCTAAATGCTTATTTTTAGTATAAATAGGAGTCTAGGGTATGAGAACCCCAACTTGGATATTATTGTAATACATCTCTCCTCAACTGGAGGTTTCCCCCTTGAAGAGGCCCTTGAGCATTGCTTTCAGATTCAAAGTGCTATTTCTGTTATTATTCTCTTATCATTTCAGTGCTATTGTGGTGAATGTTTTGGTTATATTGGTGTTATTCTACCATTTCTATCATTTTATTTATGTTTTGCATACATTTTATATCTAGTATATTAAAAGTGGTATCAGAGCAATTTCCTCGGCAGAAAGTGTGGGTTAAATTTATTTCAGCGTAGAGACATATTTCAACATCTTTAATCCATAGAGATCTGTTGTTACGCGCATAAACCCGCAGTTGAGGGATTCATACATGCAGGAAATACAAGTGGTACTTAAGCGCACATCTGTTGGACACCCTTGTAACCCTTGTTGGTACCCGTTCGAGTGGTAGCGCATCAAAGAGCACCTATGTACGTATCGACCTAGATTACCTGAAGCCCTCTTTAGATAAATCGATCGGCCACCCAACTTCTATGGTGTCACTGAGAACAACACTCGAGAAGATACTCTCTAGTACCTAGGTAGTCAGGTAGTACGGCTAAGGGTACGGTCTATCCTCCTTAGTTAGTGCCCTGAGATATTGGGCCGAGTACTACTGTTGGACCCTGCATGTATATCAGAGAGCTATAGCACAGGGAAAACCCTTGTCTGTAGAACCCTTGAATACCTAATCCTTAGGGATAGAAACATAAACAAATTAAAACAAACAAGATCTATTGTCGGGCAAATGTGTTCGGGTTGCCAAGTAAGTACACATTTCTTTCTAGTTAAGCATTTGGGCATTTCGTCTCTGCAGTATTCTTCAGACTAGAGTATAACTCCATAGGTGTAAAAAAATAAAAATAAGAGTCTGGAAATTTTATCACCATTATTTGAGACCTATTCCATTGGATTCATTTCTTCGCCCTTATCACATTCATACATATCATTTTTCGACAAAATGTTTGACCCCTCCCACTCCTTTTCAGTTCCCCCATCATCATGGCCCATACCCATAGCCAAGACTTGGAAGCTCGCTTCAACACCTTGCAATCTGGTCTCATCGAAACCCAACAAGAAGTGAAACAACTCAGTGCCAATGTTGCAACCATCAATACAACCATGCAGTTCTCAATGGAGGAAATCAAACAAGACCTCACCACCCAGATTGAATCAGTCTTTTCGACACTCTGCACCAAACTGCATATCCCTACAGATAACCCTTCCTCTTCCTCACCTCCACATCCTAAAGGTGACTATTCCTCTCATTCCAATAACTTTCATAACCATCAATTTCAACGTGACCTACGCCTTCCATGAGTGGATGTGACCAAATTTGATGGCTTGGACCCCACTCGTTGGGTAACCCAAATGGAACATTATTTCTCTTTATACGACATTACAGATGACTTGGCCAAACTCAGGTATGGTGTTCTCCATCTAGATCAGGAACGGTGGCAATGGTGGCAATGGAGAAAAACTTCTCGTCAAGGGTATATTTCTTGGACACACTTTGTGGCAGAGCTTTATGAACACTTTGACACTGACACCAACCATTTGGGCCATTTGACAAAGTTGAAACAATTAGGAACAATGGAAGACTTTATAGCTGCCTTTGAGCACCTAGTTTTTAGAACAGAGGGCATGTATGATGCCTTTTTCTGAGAGTGTTTTATCAACGACCTCAAGGATGAGATTCAGACCCATGTCCCCATGGCTTGGCATTAGAGTTGGGTTGAGGCTACAAAAAGAGATAAAGAAGCACAACAAGTGGTATCCTCTCAAAACTGAAAACCCTCTTTTAGCCCTTGCCCTAAACCAGTAAATCCCACTACTCCCTCTGCTCCACTAAAGATCCAAAAATTGACCAGGGATAAAATGGTTGAACACCAAATCAAAGGCATTTGTTATAACTATTGTTGGATCCGCCTTTGTTTTTTTCTTTTTTCTTGGCCTGTCACAATTTTCAATTTGATACTTGAAATCTAAAGTTGATTTTTTTTTTCCTTCCAAGATGATGAGACCTCTGAAACCTTGTCACGCAAGCAGCGATGCTTTTCTACTCTCTAAACAAGTACACTTTTGTAAGAATGTTCACTCATTTTTGTTTTACTTCGGGATCTTGCAAGTCAGATATTATAATCCATGAGTTCACACGTCCTGAGTCGCGAAACGACGAAGTCGTTTTAAATTTTCACTCAGAACAATAACCAGGGTAAAATCTTTAACTCATGATTAGATGTCGTCAGGGTTTCGCGCCTTGCGTTCGCCAAGTCCGAAATTTTATTTTTACAACCCCGAGAGCTTACAACGCGAAGTCTTTTCTGGATAACCCATGTCAAGGATCAAAGGCAAAAAGATAACCATGGTAAAAGTTGTTCTCGGCCTTTTGCCACTCGGCATTATCTTTTTCGAACTTTCCAGCTTCTAAACCCCGACTCATGAAGGCACGATGTAATTATAACATGATTAATTAATCACCTAATCCAAGTTTTTCTTCCCCTTAATTGAGTCTTAATTATCGCCATCTCGCGGCTTCACGACTCGGCATACTAATCTCCCAGAAACTTGTCTTCAAGGTTCCGAGTTGCGATATGGCGAATAAAATGATTATAAAATTAATTATGCCCCAAATCGCGATTACCGTTAACTAAGTCAAAGTCAGTCCTCGCGAACTCGCGAGTTGGAGACTCAAAGTGTTAAAAGGAAATCCACGACGTAATGAATGGTGAGAAGATTGATTAACGTTGGTAAGCATTTGATTAATCAAGCTAAAAAAATATATATCCCGCGCCTCGAGGCTTGCACATTTCCCGAGGCAGCCATTTTCTCTCCATACTTCGACTAACTGTCAAACCGCCAGAAATTTAAGACATTTATGGAGAAATAGGGTAAATCTACACATGTAAGATCAAATTTTATGCAATAAATTTATTTCTAATTACGATTTGACAGGATTATTTTGAAAAGTCCTAAATTTTCAAATATATATAAGAGTTTCATTTCATTTCATCGAATGCATTTTCATAAGCACACAGAGCTCATCGTTTCTGAGTAAACTAATTTCTGCATGTATACGTAGTTCTATCGTAGGAGAGAGAAAACGCAAACTTCGGCTATGGCTCCGCGGAAAGCAGCAAAGGCGAATGTCGAGGTCGTAGGACAAGGCTCAGACAATGTCTCCGATACTTCACCGTGAAGTGTCGACTCGGTCCCTGACTGGTCATTTGTGTCAAATGTTCTGCAATCAGAATTGGTAGATTATTCAGACGATTTCGACGACAACGAAAGGGATGATCTACACACCCAGTACAAGATAGTCATCTAATCCAGAATGCACAGAGTAGCAACCAGGCCATGGTTGCTTCCATATTATGACATGATTTGATGGGCGTTGGAGCACGTAGAATTACCTACCAGGACTATCATGAACAGGCAGCGAGTCACTGTCAGGACTTTTAGGCCCGAGCATCTACAAACTATGTATAAGCTACCTGCGACGTCTGAATATACATATGGCATTGAGTTCCTGGATGAATTCAAGGAGAAGAAATGCACCCAGTACGACAAAACCATGCCCGGTTTGATAAAGGATTGGGTTTTGTGCACCGTGAAATTTAGAGCAAATGACCAGGGCATTTATTCAATTGCTTCGTTGGAGCCACAGTATAAATATGTGGCCATGAGGACATGACGTCTATTTGGGAGAGAGGAACCATTGCATTTTTTCATTGCATGGGTACCTCTAATGTTTCGGGTCGTAGAAGGTTTCTCTTTTAATTGGGCGAAGATACTCTCGAATAGCCTAGCCAACCGGGTCAAAGAGTATCGGGAGCAGAAGGAAAATGGGAGGTCGTCCACATTCTTCATGTCAGCATATATTATGGATGCAATATGCTCCATGACACCCTTTCCATTGATGAGCTGGGGTTGGACTCCATCCCAAGAAAAACCGATACATGTGTATCACGACAAACTATGGGAGAACAAAGCAGAAACGTTTGTGTATGAAATATTTAATTGGATGATGGTGCCTCTGCATGTCGCCATTTTTGGTCACCCACCACCTCGTATCTCAGACAACATAGCAACAAATCTTAGCAGCATAGCGGACTGGTACGTGGAGCTAAATTTTCATACTTCAGAGTTTTCGGGGGTTTTGTTCCCCCACATGCACTACCATTATTCATCCCCGACACGCTGGCTTGTCGCTAGGTCACCTGGCAGACAGTAATTGGAGGGGTGAGTAAAGAACTAAAAGGATACTCAAAGAAGGTATGGCCGTCTTTTCCCATTCGACTAAATTCTTATTCTTTATTGGATTTTGGGCATGCCAAAGCCGAGGCTGCAGCCCTGGAAGATCTGAATTTGTTCTCCATCGACTATAAAAAACATGATCCACAAAGGGTTGTGAGAAACCATTTATCTAACTGTGGGCTCAAGAGATTTGAGCACGAGAATTCACCCTCGGATGACATTTTCCAAGGGGCGAAGTCTTACGAGGAGGTTCTAGCCAGGATCCAATCCTTGGCACCTGAAGACACAACCGCCGTATTGAAATTCCAAGAACATAGACGAAGTGGTCTACCCGTTGTGTTGCGAGGTGGGAGTCTGGATGTTTCTGAGATGAAATAGAAGGATGCTGAAGGTTCTAAAGACGCATCTCTTAACCCTTGAAAACACTGGGATGAGGAAGGAAAAATGAAGAATCTAGAAGCAGAGGTAAAGGCTCCAGACTTGCCAAAGAAACAGACACCGGAGACAGAGGCACAAACTTTGGACCTGCCAAAGAAACCGAATCTGGAAACCAAGACAAAGACCCCTGACCCGCCAAAGAAGCAAGATCCGGTCGACACCCCGGGAAAATAAGCTAAACAAATTGGGGAACCCATCACTTCTGTCACCCCCTTGCAGTCAACGCATGGGAATATCGAAGAAGGATGGATATTCAACGAGGAACTGAGGCCCAGAAGAGCAGAGGAACTTCCTCCGAGTGATTTTTTCTTTGATAAAAAGAGAAAAGCGGTGGTGAAAAGAGAGTTCTACCAAGAGGGAGAGTCGACTGTTAAGAAGTTAAAAGTTATGACCGATGGAAAGAACAAAAAGAATGATCAATTCTCCACGAAGATTGCAGGGACTCTAGGAGCGTATGCATCGGCGAATCAATTTTCGGTCGGGTTGTTAAAAAACCAACTCAAAAGGAAAAATATCCTAATCAAGACTCTCGAGGCCAGATTAGCTTCGGCCACAGAAAATGCTAAAGGCCAGGTGAGCGGGGAGATAAAACTGGCCTGACTTGCCGATAAAAATGAAATAGAGGTTCTCAAAACCAAGCTGGAGCAAGCACAACTAGTAGTCTGAGACGACCGGATATAGGCAGGTCAACAAAGGGATTTGATTAAAGAGTTGCAGGCTCAGCTGGCGATCGTCGAAAGCAGAATGATTGATGTGGAGATGTTCAAATCTCAGGCCATTGGAATTCGGAGCAGAATCTCTTCGGCTCAGCAGAGTTTGCTCGCCAGGATAGGAGAGATTCAGGAAAATTGTCTGTTGGTGAATTGGGTTTCCGAGAACCTGAATACCAGAGAAAGGGAGGCAGAAGTGGCTCAGGTCGCCTTCCAGGACGTGGTGATAGCCACAAATAGCAGAGTTTCGAAAGGTGCTCCCGGGCTCGTCGTCCTAGAACAAACCAGACGTAATATTCTGTTGAAGGATTAGGAGCATAACATTTCCCTGGGCAAGGAGCAAGCCCAAAAGGTAACCAATTATTTAGAAGAAGCTTTTAATTCCATAGACAGTGAGATGTTGGGTATTGACAGTGGAGGCGATGCAAGAAGCATTGATGCAAATGAATGTGGAACAAATCTCATTTGATTTGAAAGAAAAGGATGAGAGAGATTCGACTGATATATCTCAGATAGATATGGTGGACATGGCCCAAGATGATAAGCACATGATCAAACCCAGCACGCAACTAAGTGCCCTCGGCATCATCGGTGCAGAAATGGAGGACAAGCTGCAGCAGTTAGCCCGAGAATGTTACTTCATCGAGGCCAGCTATCAAGCAGAGCTTTCACGGCTCATATCTCAGCTTGTGGAAAGATGTATCGCCTACGCCGAGTCTGCACAAAGACAAGCACCTGACACTAAGTGAAGACAGAGTAGGGGAAATGGAGTGATTTATCTCTCCTCTGTCATAACTGAAATTTTACGACTATTGAGATTCTACCTGCTTTGTAAAAATTGTATAAATATACCCCAGAGAGAAATACACAGGGATGGACCCTTTTTGAGATTTTGTAAGAGAGTTTTTGCATTGAGATTTAATACAAGAAGATCTGAGATTCTCAATTCCATCACTACTGTATTACAAGTTTGCTTTCTCATTCCTCATTTTTCAATTTCAATTCATATTCATAATTGATGTGCTTCATTATACTTTAGTACGATAGCTACTATAATGAATAAATTTGAGTTTTCTGTAATTTTTTATTGTCTTTCCTCTGCACCATCTATTAGAGGTGTAAGACCAATCTGCAGTTTCGGAATTCTACATGTATTTTTTGTTACATTGGTTATTTTCTTACATATTTTCTTCTCCCATTCACTTCGTGAGATTTTCCCTTGGTAGGAACCTGACACTGTAAACGCCTCAATGTTTTTCTCCCATCTCGCCCCTTTTATTAAAATATAATATAGTTACGGGAACATGCCTTAGATTCGCATTCGTATTTTAATTCTGCAATCATAAGTTCTCTTTTATAAGACTAAATTGAGACAACACTTAACCTTTCTTGAAGTTTTTCCTACCTATGCTATTTCCCCCATGACAGTTATTGTACCAACTCAACCTAATGTTGAGCCCGGACTATTGAACCAAACACACATCGCCTTAAACCTTTTTAATACCATCCTTAAAACGACAACTAACTGGGCCGAACTTGAACAATCATGGGCAGCCATTGAACGAGACATAACTATCTAGGAACAGTTCGAAGCCAGACAACGCCTACGAAGAAATCTCCCTTAGTTTCCTTCTCCTAAAGTTGACGTTTCTCCCTGGTCCATCTTTTAACTATTTTCGGAAGCCTTGACACTGTACTTTGAGCCTTAAGTACAGACTCAGGAACAATATCTTTCTGGCGCCGTTGCCGGGGACCGAAGTTACGAAATCTTTTTCCTTGGGAAAATGACAAATTGTTTTTTGTTGAAAGTGTTACCCTTTGATGGTGAACAAAGAGTACACACCTTTTAAGGATTTTTATCTTTCACTTGGCGACTCCACGGAGAAATAAACTGGCATTCGTTCGAAGGAATACCAGAAAAAACCCGGATGGTGAGCAGATTACGCCCGTTACCAATCCCGAAAAAATCCTAAAGGCGAGAGGCTCTTTTAAGCCCACCGCTGCTGTTTACCAACTTGAAATCCCATCACCGAAGGCTAAGAGTCCTTCCGAACCCTTGACCTCATTCAGTCCATGCTTTGACGCTAGGCTTCCAACGCCAATCTTCTCCAAAATTAGGAGTGAGATTCATCCAACAGTCCCTTTAGTACAGAGGGGAAAGGGCCCTCTGGAAGTTTCAACGGCTTTTAAAACACCATCTTATCTTCAGTTGAATTTCCTGACTTCTCCAAATCCTGAAGAGTGTGTTATGTCTAACACCCATCGGTTTTCCTGATTCCATCTCTTGCAAGTCCGAGGAACCAACTCCTCGCGTTCCTTATCCTTCCTCGTCAGAGTCTCCTCTTCGCGAAGAAAACAAACTTCCCCTTTTAATTTTCGAAAACACCCTTTATAACTTCCCACAAACAATGATGACAGCCGTCGGAAGAGGAGGTGGAGGGTTTATAGGAGGAGGCGGAGGGTTTATCGAAGGAGGAGGAGGAGGAGTCCCTCTAGGAGGAGGTGGAGGAGAAGTCCCTCTAGGAGGAGATGGAGGTCAAGGGCCTCCCCCCCCTCCCAGGGTTTTCATGAAAGTCGCAGCCAGATACACTCCTTTAGTATTGATTGTTCCCCTACACGATCTTCCAGAAAATTACATAAAAAACTTACCGAAGTTCACCGGAGAGGGGGATCTAACTACAGCTGAACATATTAATTTTTTTGATCAATTCATAGATATTTTCAATATTGAGCACGAGGATGTGTATTCGAGACTCCTTGTTCAAAATTTTGAAGGTCAGGTCCAAACTTGGTTTCAGAGCCTACCCGCAGCTTCTATCCCGTCATATAATGCTTTGGAAGATGCTTTCCTCAGACAATGGGGCGAACGAAAAGACCATCTCTATTATCTAACCAAATTTGGGTCTCTGAAGAAAAAGAACTCAGAAACAGTCATGGAATTCATTTTGAGATTCAACAAACTGTACAATAAAATCCTAGTTGAAGTCAAACCATCTCAACCCGTGGCCAAAGTGACCTTCGTTGGAGCTTTTGAGCCAGATTTCGAACTACTTTTGCGAGAGCGAAGGGGAGCCACCTTAAACTGTATGTAGGACGAAGCGATAGAGATAGAATCTAACAGGATGGCTTCGGGTAAACTTAAGGCTAGAGTAGAGACTGGAAACCGAGATACCAAGCACTTTAGAGAACTAGCTGGCCCTTCAGGGTCCAATAGATCCTCAAACGATAGGGTGGACGATATGGCTAGAGTGATTAAAGAGTTGTCAAATAAAATAACCCAGATGGAACTTGAACAGGCCAAGGCTGACTCTTACCCAAAAAAAGATTTCAGGAAAAATCAAAACCCTCCTAATCAATAAAGACAGATAAAAAAGGAAGATCAAAAAATACAAGCTCCCTTGAAGAATGAAAATTTTATAGGAGCTAACGATTTTCAAGACTTCAAGGATTCAGATAATGATGTCACAAACTTCGGTGATGACTGTAGTCAACCATATCTGACTGACGAAGACTATCAAATGTCTGTGAATGTCCTGGAGACGCTAAACAAGAGCGAAGAGGGTGATCACATTGAGAACCGTGAATCCCAACCAGAAACTGAGACAATGATAGATGAGTTTCAACCAAGGTACAACCTAAGATCTAAGAATAAACCTACCTCAACAATTCAACCCAAGAAAATTCTTTAGAGGGGTCAAGCTTACGAACCTCCTCCGGAAGAGACCCCACTACCCAACAACAAAACTAGAAGAGTAAGCACTCTAGAGTTCGAGGTAGAAAAATTTGGAACTCAAACACATCCAATTGAACCCGTAAGTAAAGCCACGTCTTCGACGAAGACCATGAATGATAAATCTGTCCAGACAAATAAGTCATAAAGAAAGAATTCGGAAGTCTCAACTGGAGAAACAGACAAGGTGAGCGAAGCTTTTAGTTTTCAAAATGAGTTAAACAAAATTAAGATACCAATCCCTTTGGTGGAATTAGCGAAAAACCTCGTTTATCGCAAAAAAATTACCAAAATGATAGGTGTCTCTGAGCTAGAAAGCCATTCCGATGTCATAAACTTGGAATATGAAAGACCTAACATCACTTTCGGTCCCCATTTTGAAGGGTCCAAAGATAACATCGCTCCCTTTTATATCACCCTGAACGTATATGACCAGTTGTTGCATAATTGTATGTTAGACTCTGGAGCTTCCCATAATGTTATGCCCAAGATTATAATGGAGAATCTAGGTATCTAGATCACAAGACCTTATGGAAATATGTACTCTTTTGATTTGAGGAAGGTTAAATTCATGGGGACGATAAAGGATCTGGTAGTCACCCTGGCGCAGGTCCCTGTTAAAAGTATCCTGATGGATCTGGTTATCGCCAATATTCCCCCTAAGTATGGCATGTTGTTATCTAGGTCATGGGGAGCCAAGTTGGGAGGTTCTCTTCAGTTAGACATGACTTATGCCACAATCCTTGTGTTCGGTGGTCAGTTCACTCATTTATACAAAGAAACAAGATTAGCATATATGGTCAGTGACCCTCAAAACCCACACAACTTCCCTATTTACATTGCAGACCAAGATCTAGGAAATTGCATCTTGTCTTTTGATGATGGTCTGGATGGTTTCCTGGAGGAAATCGATACAAAGCAAGAAGAGTCAAACCCCCTGACAGAATATATGTGTAACACTGGTGTATGGAAAATGTATTTTGACGGTGCTTCGTCTTCTGAAGGGGTAGGTGCTGGAGTGCTTTTGGTGGCACCTGAAGGTAAGTTCATTGTCCCTTTATCCTATCGTTTGCAGTGGGACATAGATTACACTAATAAAATTTGCGAGTATGAAGCATTGATATTAGGATTAGAGGCTACTAAAAAGATAAATATAAAAAACTTGGAGGTCTATGGTGATGCAGAATTGATAGTAAAATAAGTAAACCGACAGTACCTAGCCAGGCACCCCAGACTAAGAGCGTATAGAAATTGTGCTTGGGATCTCATGGAAATTCTTTTCTCATCTGTAAGTATCCATTTTATCCCTCAAGAAGAGAATCTACATGCCGATGCATTGGCAAAGGCGGCTTCAACCTTCTCTCCTCCCACGACCTTCAAACTGAAGTATCACATTGAAATCAGATACAAACCTTCCATACCAGACAATATCTGACACTGGCAAGTCTTCGAAGACGATGAACAAATTAAGAAATTCCTTACAGCAGTAGGCGAATTCTCTGAAATGCACGCTGACCAAGAAAATCAGAATGATTCTATGTGGATCATGCAAGAAGGAGAGGAACCTGAAACCTTCCGAGAAAAAATTTTGGATCATCGTATGTTGGTCCTTAAAAGCAATTAGATTCCCAAAGGATTGATTCCTTTGGAAAGACTTTTTGATCATAACGATATACCTGTAAAGTCCACTTTGCAGGCCCAACCAAAAGAAGTGGAGGAATGCGATATAGGAACCAAAAAAGAACCCCGGATGGTAAAAATATCGAAGTTCCTCCCTCCCAAAGTGAAAGTTAAGTATAAAGACTTGCTCATACAATATAAAGATGTTTTCTCCCGGTCCTATGATGAATTAAAAACATATGACACTTTCATTATTGATCACAAGATACCTTTGAAGCCTGGGGTCAAACCGTTTAGGAAAAAGCTTAGGTAAATTAACCCCATTCTGTTACCCGTGATAGAAAAGGAAGTTAAACAAATATTGGACACGAAAATAATCGTACCTTTGAGATACTCGGACTGGGTAGCTAACCTAGTTCCAGTCAGGAAAAAGAATGGGGAAATCAGACTGTGTGTGGATTTCTGAAACTTAAACAAGTCATCTCTTAAAGATAATTACCCGCTGCCCAAGATGGACCATATTTTAGAAAAGGTTGTTGGAGCTAACCGAATGTCAATGATAGAGGGTTTCTCTGGTTATAATCAGATCGCTATGAATGAACAAGACAGGGAAAAAAATGCTTTCACCACTCCCTGGGGTACTTTCATGTGTGACAAAATGCCTTTTGGTTTGATGAATGCAGGGGCCACTTTCCAGTGAGCTATGGACATTGCTTTCCTGGGAGAAAGGGACAAGTTCGTAGTTATTTACCTTGACGACCTGACGGTTTTTTCTAAAACTGATGAAGAACATTTGATGCATCTAAGACAGACTTTCGAGAAATGTCGCAGGTTTGGCCTATCCTTGAACCCAAAGAAATCACATTTCTCTATGTAGGAAGGTAAGCTTCTAGGCCATTTCGTATCTAAGGAAGGCATCAGGATCGATCCTAAGAGGATTGAAGCGATAGATACTATCAATATCCCGAGAAATATAAAAGAAATTCAATCATTCTTAGGAAAGATAAATTTTCTACGAAGGTTCATTCCCAATTTCGTTGAGATTGTCAAACTGATTATAGGAATGTTGAAGAAAGACAGCGGGGTAAATTGGACCACCGAGGCCAGGGCATCTTTCGCGCACATTAAAAAATTTATAAGCGAGGCACCTGTGTTAGCAATTCTGAATTATCTGAAGGATTTTCTCATCTTCTCTTTTTCTTCCGAACATACCATCGTCGCGACACTCTTGTAGAGAAATGAAGAGGGGTTTGAACAACCGATAGCATTTTTCAGCAAAAGCCTCAGAGATGCAGAACTGAAATATGACATAATGGAAAAACAAGCATACGCAATGGTAAAAGAATTGAAATCATTTAGAACCTATGTGCTACACTAAAAAATAATCGCGTATGTGCCCACCAGTTCTGTAAAAGGCATATTGGTACAGCCGGACAGTGATGGAAAAAGAGGGTGATGGCTCGCTAAAATACAAGAATTAGATCTGGAAGTCAAGTTAAATAAATTGATAAAGGGGCAGGGTCTGGCCAAACTCTTGGCTGAGTCAAATATTAGATCTCTTGATATTAATTGCCTCCAGGGGGAAGACGGAGACACACACCTGCACGAGCCAGATGACCAGACAGATCCAAGAAAGGTTGATTAAAAGTTCATATCATCAGGCTGCTATAAAGACATAGTGTTTTACCTGTTGAAACTGAAATTCCCAAATGAACTATCACTAGCCAAGTGCAGAACTTTAAAACTCCATGCTGTAAAATATTGCATCGCCGAAAACCAACTATACTGGAAAGATCCACTCAGGTCCCTGCTACTCTGTTTGGTTGAGTCAGAAACTCCACGGGTTATAGAGGAATTTCATGAAGGAGTCTATGGAGGACACCATGCATGGAGAGCCATAGCCTATAAGATTTTGAGGGCCGGATACTATTGGCCGAAACTATATTCAGACGTCAATGCCAAAGTACACGCGTGCAACCCTTGTCAAATATTCGCTGGTAAACAGAAACTCCCTGCACTACCACTCGTTCCAGTCAAAACTGAAGCTCCATTTCAACAATGGGGTCTAGACTTCATAGGGGAAATTAAACCTCATTCTAGTGCTCATCATAAATGGATCCTAACAACTACGGATTATTTTACGAAGTGGGTGGAAGCCATTCCGACCAAATGGGCAACAGACTCGGTGGTGATCGATTTCTTGGAAGACAATATCTTGTCAAGATTCGGGTGTCCCCGAAATATAGTTACCGATAATGCCCAGGCCTTCAAATCTATGGCTATGATCAGCTTCTTCCAGAAGTATAATATCGTTCTCGGCCATTCCACTGCATATTACCCCCAGGGGAACAGATTGGCCGAATCATCTAACAAGAGCCTGGTAAACATAATCAAGAAAGTACTGGATGAAAATAAAAGGTCTTGGCATCTACAATTGAAATACGCATTATGGGCAAACCGCATCAACACTAAAAGGTCTATCATCATTTCTCCATTTCAAATGGTCTATGGGACAGAGGCGGTCCTACCTATAAACCTAGCGCTTCTAGTGATGAAGTTATGGCAGGATCAAAACGAAGAACCCAATCATGTAACCTGGAGAATTAACCAGTTGATCGAGGTTCAACGGTATAGATTTGAAGTCGATGAAAAAATGCAGAAGTACCAGGACGAGATGAAAGCATTGTTCGATATCAAGGCAAAGGAACATGAATTCCTTCCAGGTGACTTAGTACTAAGATGGGATGCGAGGAAAGAGGAAGCTGTGAAGCATGGTAAATTTGACCACCTCTGGTATGGACCATTCAGGGTCTCGGCTCCGGAGGGAAAAAATTTCTTTCTGCTGGAAAACATCGACGGAGAAGTCCTCAGTGCCCCTGTCAATGGGCAATATCTGAAACATTACATGACTTAACAACCGTCAATGAAAAAAAAAAAATTGTACATACATGCATTTTTATTTAAAACATTACCCTTTCGACTTTCTGTTTTCTTCTGTTCATAATTTTTAGACATATTTCGAATAAAGTTCGTATTTTCTTTTTACAGGATTCCATCTGCTTGCAAATCTAGCGGGAAGAGTAATTCGCGAAGCAGTGTCAGAAATAAATCGACCTGAAACAGGTGATACCTAAAATTAGCTTCATAGTGCACAAAGAAATTGAAAAGGAAAAGGTAAAGGTGGGATTTCTCAATACACATGTTATGAAATACTGTCAAAGTAAACCAAGGTAACATCATTCAAACTACAATATCAGTTAAATTATTAGATAACAGGATTATTGCTTGGCTTGATACTCTTTGATTTGAAATAATTTGAATGATACACTAAAAGAAGTCAGTCAGTCAAAGGTAACTGTCCCCAAATATATCTACAAGAGCCAACCTTGATCTGTTTTGACCTTCCGTAGTTTAAATCAATGAATCACTGCCTTGTATCCTGCCTGTTTTCAGGTCTAACTTTTGACAAGATGCCATCTTTTCATTTCATTACGAAGGAATAAAAGTTTTCGTTTTAGCCTCTTGAGTCTCAAAACAGATTGTGGAAAGAAAGCGGGTCTCCACAACTACTTGATCCCCTACTAAGCGAAGGAACGTTTAGAGCGATCTTGACTTTCCTAGGTTTTTCAACAACATCGGAAGAATCAAATCTTGCTCAAACAGGATGCCCCTTAAAAAAAAAATATTTTCCTGGTCTCCCTAAGAATGAAGGTGTTGTGAGGGTCAAGGGAAGATTGGTACCGAGTAATCAAAGTAAGTTGACAGACCTCTGATACAAAATATTACACAGATATCAGCCCTGATACAAACTGATTTCCCCCATCTTCGTGCTCAAAAAATAAATTATAAGACAGGTGGTGAAAGGAAATTCAGAAATGATTGCCCCCACCTAGTCCAGGAAGACGATGAAAGGAAATTCAGAAATGATTGCCCTCGTCTTAGCATTTAAATGCATAAATATTTTCCGAAGTGGTGAAAGGAAATTCAGTAAAAGGGGCCAGATAACTTCACAGGGGTACTGAACAGGCTCGCTGGCAGTGAAGCAATGTCTGAGATATCTGTAAGGCTGTTATACATGAATATCACTCTACTCTGGTAACCAATGCTTTCTAAAAACCTGATCCACATCCCAAATTCAGATGGAACTTCCCGATTAAAAGATGTATAATCTCATTCTTTTGATGCAAGCCGAGATCCACAAGATCTATTGAGTCTCCTAGGGTCGTTTCGACTGCCTTAAAACATACCCAAAGTTAGTAGTGGGGAAAGGAAAATTGTGAAAGGGACTACAACTGCGTTTGAAAAGAGTATCTGATTTTGAAAAAACTTTTCGAGGTAAAGAACATAATCTTTTCCCCCCTTCGATCCTTTTTTCCATGGCATTTTTCTGCCTGATTGAGCTTTGAATCCATTTACCCAATATTGGCACGTGGTCTATTGTTCTTCCTGCCTCACAAGAAGGCGGGATCCCTAGTTAGAGCCTATGTTGGAGCTGCCTCTGTTTTTTTTTTTCTTTTTGGCCTGTCACAATTTTCAATTTGATACTTGAAATCTAAAGTTGATTTTATTTTTCCTTCCGAGATGATGAGACCTCTGAAACCTTGTCACGCAAGCAACGATGCTTTTCTACTCTCTAAACAAGTCCACTTTCGTAAGAATGTTCACTCCTTTTTGTTTTACTTCGGGATCTCGCAAATCAGATATTATAATCCATGAGTTCACACGTCCCGAGTCGCGAAATGGCGAAGTCATTTTAAATTTTCACTCAAGACAGTAACCAGGGTAAAATATTTAACTCATGATTAGACGTCGTCGAGGTTTTGCACCTCGGCGTTCGCCAAGTCCGAAATTTTATTTTTACAACCCTGAGAGTCGAGAACACGAAGTCTTTTCTGGATAACCCATGTCAAGGATAAAAGGAAAAAAGCTAACCATGGTAAAATATGTTCTCGACCTTTTTCCACTCGGCATTATATTTTTTTAAGTTTCCAGCTTCTAAACCCCGACTCAAGAAGGCACAATGTAATTATAACATGATTAATTAATCACCTAATCCAAGTTTTTCTTCCCCTTAATTGAGTCTTAATTATCGCCATCTCGCGGTTTCGCGACTCGGCATACTAATCTCCCAGAAAAATGTCTTCAAGGTTTCGAGTTGCGATATGGCGAATAAAATGATTATAAAATTAATTATGCCCCAAATCATGATTACCGTTAATTAAGTCAAATTCGGTCCTCGCGACCTCGTGAGTTGGAGACTCAAAGTGTTAAAAGGAAATCCACGACGTAACGAACGGCGAGAAGATTGATTAACGTTGGTAAGAATTTGATTAATCAAGATAAAGCAAGATATATCTCGTGCCTCAAGGATTGCACATTTCCTGAGGTAGCCATTTTCTCTCCATACTTCGACTGACTATCAAACCGCCAGAAATTTATGACATTTATGGAGAAATAGGGTAAATCTATGCATGTAAGATCAAATTTTACGCAATAAATTTATTCCTAATTACGATTTGACAGACTTATTTTGAAAAGTCCTGAATTTTCAAATATATATAAGAGTTTCATTTCATTTCATCGAACGCATTTTCATAATCACGCATAGCTCATTGTTTCTGAGTAAACTAATTTCTACATGTATACGCAGTTCTATCGTAGGAGAGCGAAAATGAAAACTTCGGGTATGGCTCCGCGGAAAGCAGCAAAGGTGAATGTCGAGGTCGTAGGACAAGTCTCAGACAATGTCTCCGATACTTCACCCCGAAGTGTCGACTCGGTCCCCGACTGGTCATTTGTGTCAAATGTTCTGCAATCAGAATTGGTAGATTATTCAGACGATTCCGACGACAATGAAAGGGATGATCTACACACCAAGTACAAGATAGTCATCCAATCCAGAATGCATAGATTAGCAACTAGGCCACGGTTGCTTCCATATGACAACATGATCCGATGGGCGTTGGAGCACGTAGACTTACCTACCAGGACTATCATGAACAGGTAGCGAGTCACTGTCGGGACTTTTAGGCCCGAGCATCTACAAACTATGTATAAGCTACCCGCGACGTCTGAATATACATATGGCGTTGAGTTCATCGATGAATTCAAGGAGAAGGAATGCACCCAGTACGACAAAACCATGCCCGATTTGATAAAGGATTGGGTTTCGCGCACCGCGAAATTCAGAGCAAATGACTAGGGTGTTTATTCAATCGCTTCGTTGGAGCCACAGTACAAATATGTGGCCATGATGACATGCTGACTATTTGAGAGAGAGGACACATCGCATTTTTTCATTGCATGGGTACCTCTAATGTTTCGGGTCGCAGAAGGTTTCTCTTTTAATTGGGCGAAGATACTCTCAGATAGCCTAGCCAACCGGGTCACAAAGTATCGGGAGAAGAAGGAAAATGGGAGGCCATCCTTATTCTTCATGTCAGCATATATTATGGATGAAATATGCTCCATGACACCCTTTCCATTGATGAGTTGGGGTTGGACTCCAGCCGAATAAGATTCGCATTCGTATTTTAATTCTACAATCGTAAGTTCTCTTTTATAAGATTAAATTGAGACAACACTTAACCTTTCTTGAAGTTTTTCCTACCTATGTTGTTTCCCCCATGACATTTCCTGTACCAACTCAACCTAATGTTGAACCCGGACTATTGAACCAAACACACATCGCCTTAAACCTTTTTAATACCATCCTTAAAATGACAACTAATTGGGCCGAACTTGAACAATCATGGGAAACCATTGAACGAGACATAACTATCCGGGAACAGTTCGAAGCCAGACAATGCCTACGAAGAAATCTCCCTTAGTTTCCTTCTCTGAAGGTTGACGTTTCTTCTTGTTCCATTTTTTAACTATTTTCGGATGCCTTGACACTGTACTTTGAGCCTTAAGTACAGAATCAGGAACAACAACTGTGATGACAAATATTTCCCGGGCCACAAGTGTAAATAACAAAATATTTTTATGGCCATCTCCGAGGATATTTCAGAAGAGGATGTAGAAAATCCCCTTGTGTCTAATCACCTGAATCCACTGACATAACCCCTCCCTCAAACCATCCTGAAGTAGAACCGGTCATTTCCCTCAATGATCTCACTTGCTTCTTCGCTCCCCAAACCCTCAAGATAATCGGTTACATCAAGCATCAGAAGGTCATTATTCTGGTTGATAGTGGTAGCACCCATAAATTTATTCATCACCGCATTGCCCAAGAAACTCATTGCTACATCCATGCCGTCAATAATTTCCAAATCATGATTGTCAATGGTGGTTCCATGAAATGTGGAGGGCGTTGTGAAAATTTGCATCTCCAAATTGGTGACTACCAACTGAAATCCCATATGTTTGCTATCGACATGGGAGGTTGTGACATTATGTTGGGTCTAGACTGGCTAAGGACTTTGGGTCCCATTCTCATGTATTTTAAAGACTTAACCATGCAATTCATTCAGGAGGGCCACCAATATAAGTTCCAATGCATCACCTCCGGTTCACCTGAGATCATTAGTTCTCGTCGCATGGAAAATCTGCTAAAAAAAGGTCATTCTGGTGTTATCGCCCAACTCCATGCCATACAAGAAATAGAGACACCCTTAGTCCCGCAAGACCTCCAATCCATCCTTTCTAAACATCAATTGGTCTTTTCCACTCCCCAAGGAATCCCTCCTTCCTGTGGTGTTCATGATCATTCCATTCCCCTTGTACCTGGAATCCTTCCTCCCAATATCTGTATGTATCATCACCCCTTTTCCCAAAAAAATGAACTTGAGAAAATTGTCCAGGAACTCCTTAATGCAGGTGTTATCCACCTTAGTATGAGCCCCTACTCTTCTCTTGTGGTCATGGTCCTAAAGAAAGAAGGTTCTTGGTGAATGTGTCCTAACTTCCGTGCCCTCAACAAACTTACCATCAAAGACAAATTCCCATTCTTGTCATTGATGACCTCCTAGATGAATTGAGTGGTGCCCAATTATTCACTAAACTGGATCTTGATTTGGGCTACCACCAGATACGTATGAAAGAGGAAAACATTCCCAAGACTGCCTTTAGAAATCATGAGGACCACTATGAGTTTTTGGTCATTCCCTTTAGCTTGTGTAATGCCCCCTCCACCTTCCAAAGCTGCATGAATCATGTCTTCCGTCCTTTTCTCGGCCTTTTTTTCTTAGTTTTATTTGATGATATCCTCATCTACAACAAAACCTGGATAAACCATCTTTCTCATCTGGATCGAGTTCTCCATCTACTCTCTCAGCACCAACTTTTCCTGAAACAGTCTAAATGTGCTTTTGGTGCCTTAGAAGTAGAATGCTTGGGTCATCTAGTTTGCAAGGATGGCGTTAGGGTGGATCCTAAAAATATTGAAGCTATGCAAGACTGGCCTCACCCAAAGACTCTTAAGAGCTTGCATGGATTTCTGGGCTTAACATGGTATTATCGCAATTTTGTTAAGAATTATGGGAAGATTGCAACACCTCTCACTACTCTCCTAAAAAAGAACTCTTTCACTTAGACTCCAGCCATTGCTCAAGCTTTTCAAACCTTGAATATGGCCATGTGCACCACTCCAGGCCTAGCCCTTCCCGATTTCACAAAGACCTTTGTGTTGGAATGTGATGCCTCAGGGAAAGGAATTGGTGTTGTCCTTATGCAAGACCCTTTACCAACAAGCAACTATCTGAAATAAATATGGGCAAATCCATCTATGAAAAGGAAATGTTGGCTATTATACATGTCGTTGATCTGTGGCACCCTTATCTATCGGGGAAACATTTCCAAATTAAGACAGACCATCACAGCCTCAAGTATTTTCTCGAACAACACATTTCCTCTCTAGAACAACAAAAATGGGTGACTAAGCTCTTTGGATATGATTATGAGATCATTTACAAGAAAGACAAAGACAATTTGATTGAAGATGCACTTTCCTGCAAATATGAAGATGAAGGATCCCTTTTTTCTCTTTCATTCATTGTCCCATATTGGCTCCAAGCCATTTTGCAGGAATGGCTACAAGATCCCAAAAGTTTGCAGCTGATCCAACAATTGCAGTCCAATGCTCAAGCTTCCCCAGGGTACTCTTGGCTCCATGATGAACTTCGATAGAAAGGCCATTTTTATTTAAGTAAACAATCAAATCTTAAATCCACGGTACTTTCTGAGCTTCATGCTACACCCACAGTAGGGCACTCTGGGTTTACCAAAACCTATGACAAGGTCAAACATTCCTTTTTATAGGATGGTATGAAACAGGGCATTCATAATTTTGTCATTGAATGTGATGTGTGTCAATGCAACAACGGAGAAATAGTCAAATCTCTGGGAACACTACAACCACTCTTGATTCCACCTTCTATTTGGAAGGATATCTCTATGGATTTTATTACCGTCTTACCCAAATTAGGAAATAAATCAGTCATCATGGTGGTTGTTGATCACCTTTCCAAGTATGCTCATTTTTTCACCCTTAAACACCCATTTAAAACATCCACGGTGGCTCAAATTTGCATGGATCAAGTCTTCAAGACTCATGGCATGTCACACTCTATTGTTTTTTATCGCAAACAAACTTTCACAAGCAATTTTTGGCAAGAATTGTTCAATATACAAGGCACTGAATTGCATCTCAACATATCTTATCATCCCCAGACTTATGGCCAAACGAAAGTTGTCAACAAGTTCCTGGAAACACATTTGAGGTGTTTTGCCTCGAAAAATAAAAATCAGTGGACTCAATGGCTACCCCTAGTTGAATGGTGGTACAACACTTCATACCATACAACTACACACATGAATCCTTTTGAAGAAGTATATGGACATAAGCCACCTTTAGTTCTCTTATACTTACTTAGAGGTGCCTCGAAGGTCCAAGCGGTTGACCTAACACTTACAGCTCGAGAGGCTATTCTCTGTACACTCAAAGAGAATTTGGTCTTCACATAGAATCGCATGAAGCAAAAAGCAGACCAAGGTCGCTCTGAACATCAATTTGCAGAAGGGGATTAGGTGTTTCTTCGACTGCAACCTTACAAGAAAACTTCCCTCAAGGCCGATCATTGTCAAAATCTAGCACACAATTTTAATGGTCCTTATACCATTCTCAAGCGTCTGGGACAAGTAGCCTATCAGTTATCTTTTCCCAACCATTTGAAGCTACATCCTGTTTTTCATGTTTCATGCTTAAAGAAGGTGATTGGAGCTAAGTGCCAAATTCAAACCAACCTTCTAGAGTTAGCTGAAGAAGGATC
>JZKD02S1927385.1:92519-118382 GCA_000966675.3 Picea glauca | reverse complement strand
TGACCCTCAAAACCCACACAACTTCCCTATTTACATTGCAGACCAAGATCTAGGAAATTGCATCTTGTCTTTTGATGATGGTCTGGATGGTTTCCTGGAGGAAATCGATACAAAGCAAGAAGAGTCAAACCCCCTGACAGAATATATGTGTAACACTGGTGTATGGAAAATGTATTTTGACGGTGCTTCGTCTTCTGAAGGGGTAGGTGCTGGAGTGCTTTTGGTGGCACCTGAAGGTAAGTTCATTGTCCCTTTATCCTATCGTTTGCAGTGGGACATAGATTACACTAATAAAATTTGCGAGTATGAAGCATTGATATTAGGATTAGAGGCTACTAAAAAGATAAATATAAAAAACTTGGAGGTCTATGGTGATGCAGAATTGATAGTAAAATAAGTAAACCGACAGTACCTAGCCAGGCACCCCAGACTAAGAGCGTATAGAAATTGTGCTTGGGATCTCATGGAAATTCTTTTCTCATCTGTAAGTATCCATTTTATCCCTCAAGAAGAGAATCTACATGCCGATGCATTGGCAAAGGCGGCTTCAACCTTCTCTCCTCCCACGACCTTCAAACTGAAGTATCACATTGAAATCAGATACAAACCTTCCATACCAGACAATATCTGACACTGGCAAGTCTTCGAAGACGATGAACAAATTAAGAAATTCCTTACAGCAGTAGGCGAATTCTCTGAAATGCACGCTGACCAAGAAAATCAGAATGATTCTATGTGGATCATGCAAGAAGGAGAGGAACCTGAAACCTTCCGAGAAAAAATTTTGGATCATCGTATGTTGGTCCTTAAAAGCAATTAGATTCCCAAAGGATTGATTCCTTTGGAAAGACTTTTTGATCATAACGATATACCTGTAAAGTCCACTTTGCAGGCCCAACCAAAAGAAGTGGAGGAATGCGATATAGGAACCAAAAAAGAACCCCGGATGGTAAAAATATCGAAGTTCCTCCCTCCCAAAGTGAAAGTTAAGTATAAAGACTTGCTCATACAATATAAAGATGTTTTCTCCCGGTCCTATGATGAATTAAAAACATATGACACTTTCATTATTGATCACAAGATACCTTTGAAGCCTGGGGTCAAACCGTTTAGGAAAAAGCTTAGGTAAATTAACCCCATTCTGTTACCCGTGATAGAAAAGGAAGTTAAACAAATATTGGACACGAAAATAATCGTACCTTTGAGATACTCGGACTGGGTAGCTAACCTAGTTCCAGTCAGGAAAAAGAATGGGGAAATCAGACTGTGTGTGGATTTCTGAAACTTAAACAAGTCATCTCTTAAAGATAATTACCCGCTGCCCAAGATGGACCATATTTTAGAAAAGGTTGTTGGAGCTAACCGAATGTCAATGATAGAGGGTTTCTCTGGTTATAATCAGATCGCTATGAATGAACAAGACAGGGAAAAAAATGCTTTCACCACTCCCTGGGGTACTTTCATGTGTGACAAAATGCCTTTTGGTTTGATGAATGCAGGGGCCACTTTCCAGTGAGCTATGGACATTGCTTTCCTGGGAGAAAGGGACAAGTTCGTAGTTATTTACCTTGACGACCTGACGGTTTTTTCTAAAACTGATGAAGAACATTTGATGCATCTAAGACAGACTTTCGAGAAATGTCGCAGGTTTGGCCTATCCTTGAACCCAAAGAAATCACATTTCTCTATGTAGGAAGGTAAGCTTCTAGGCCATTTCGTATCTAAGGAAGGCATCAGGATCGATCCTAAGAGGATTGAAGCGATAGATACTATCAATATCCCGAGAAATATAAAAGAAATTCAATCATTCTTAGGAAAGATAAATTTTCTACGAAGGTTCATTCCCAATTTCGTTGAGATTGTCAAACTGATTATAGGAATGTTGAAGAAAGACAGCGGGGTAAATTGGACCACCGAGGCCAGGGCATCTTTCGCGCACATTAAAAAATTTATAAGCGAGGCACCTGTGTTAGCAATTCTGAATTATCTGAAGGATTTTCTCATCTTCTCTTTTTCTTCCGAACATACCATCGTCGCGACACTCTTGTAGAGAAATGAAGAGGGGTTTGAACAACCGATAGCATTTTTCAGCAAAAGCCTCAGAGATGCAGAACTGAAATATGACATAATGGAAAAACAAGCATACGCAATGGTAAAAGAATTGAAATCATTTAGAACCTATGTGCTACACTAAAAAATAATCGCGTATGTGCCCACCAGTTCTGTAAAAGGCATATTGGTACAGCCGGACAGTGATGGAAAAAGAGGGTGATGGCTCGCTAAAATACAAGAATTAGATCTGGAAGTCAAGTTAAATAAATTGATAAAGGGGCAGGGTCTGGCCAAACTCTTGGCTGAGTCAAATATTAGATCTCTTGATATTAATTGCCTCCAGGGGGAAGACGGAGACACACACCTGCACGAGCCAGATGACCAGACAGATCCAAGAAAGGTTGATTAAAAGTTCATATCATCAGGCTGCTATAAAGACATAGTGTTTTACCTGTTGAAACTGAAATTCCCAAATGAACTATCACTAGCCAAGTGCAGAACTTTAAAACTCCATGCTGTAAAATATTGCATCGCCGAAAACCAACTATACTGGAAAGATCCACTCAGGTCCCTGCTACTCTGTTTGGTTGAGTCAGAAACTCCACGGGTTATAGAGGAATTTCATGAAGGAGTCTATGGAGGACACCATGCATGGAGAGCCATAGCCTATAAGATTTTGAGGGCCGGATACTATTGGCCGAAACTATATTCAGACGTCAATGCCAAAGTACACGCGTGCAACCCTTGTCAAATATTCGCTGGTAAACAGAAACTCCCTGCACTACCACTCGTTCCAGTCAAAACTGAAGCTCCATTTCAACAATGGGGTCTAGACTTCATAGGGGAAATTAAACCTCATTCTAGTGCTCATCATAAATGGATCCTAACAACTACGGATTATTTTACGAAGTGGGTGGAAGCCATTCCGACCAAATGGGCAACAGACTCGGTGGTGATCGATTTCTTGGAAGACAATATCTTGTCAAGATTCGGGTGTCCCCGAAATATAGTTACCGATAATGCCCAGGCCTTCAAATCTATGGCTATGATCAGCTTCTTCCAGAAGTATAATATCGTTCTCGGCCATTCCACTGCATATTACCCCCAGGGGAACAGATTGGCCGAATCATCTAACAAGAGCCTGGTAAACATAATCAAGAAAGTACTGGATGAAAATAAAAGGTCTTGGCATCTACAATTGAAATACGCATTATGGGCAAACCGCATCAACACTAAAAGGTCTATCATCATTTCTCCATTTCAAATGGTCTATGGGACAGAGGCGGTCCTACCTATAAACCTAGCGCTTCTAGTGATGAAGTTATGGCAGGATCAAAACGAAGAACCCAATCATGTAACCTGGAGAATTAACCAGTTGATCGAGGTTCAACGGTATAGATTTGAAGTCGATGAAAAAATGCAGAAGTACCAGGACGAGATGAAAGCATTGTTCGATATCAAGGCAAAGGAACATGAATTCCTTCCAGGTGACTTAGTACTAAGATGGGATGCGAGGAAAGAGGAAGCTGTGAAGCATGGTAAATTTGACCACCTCTGGTATGGACCATTCAGGGTCTCGGCTCCGGAGGGAAAAAATTTCTTTCTGCTGGAAAACATCGACGGAGAAGTCCTCAGTGCCCCTGTCAATGGGCAATATCTGAAACATTACATGACTTAACAACCGTCAATGAAAAAAAAAAAATTGTACATACATGCATTTTTATTTAAAACATTACCCTTTCGACTTTCTGTTTTCTTCTGTTCATAATTTTTAGACATATTTCGAATAAAGTTCGTATTTTCTTTTTACAGGATTCCATCTGCTTGCAAATCTAGCGGGAAGAGTAATTCGCGAAGCAGTGTCAGAAATAAATCGACCTGAAACAGGTGATACCTAAAATTAGCTTCATAGTGCACAAAGAAATTGAAAAGGAAAAGGTAAAGGTGGGATTTCTCAATACACATGTTATGAAATACTGTCAAAGTAAACCAAGGTAACATCATTCAAACTACAATATCAGTTAAATTATTAGATAACAGGATTATTGCTTGGCTTGATACTCTTTGATTTGAAATAATTTGAATGATACACTAAAAGAAGTCAGTCAGTCAAAGGTAACTGTCCCCAAATATATCTACAAGAGCCAACCTTGATCTGTTTTGACCTTCCGTAGTTTAAATCAATGAATCACTGCCTTGTATCCTGCCTGTTTTCAGGTCTAACTTTTGACAAGATGCCATCTTTTCATTTCATTACGAAGGAATAAAAGTTTTCGTTTTAGCCTCTTGAGTCTCAAAACAGATTGTGGAAAGAAAGCGGGTCTCCACAACTACTTGATCCCCTACTAAGCGAAGGAACGTTTAGAGCGATCTTGACTTTCCTAGGTTTTTCAACAACATCGGAAGAATCAAATCTTGCTCAAACAGGATGCCCCTTAAAAAAAAAATATTTTCCTGGTCTCCCTAAGAATGAAGGTGTTGTGAGGGTCAAGGGAAGATTGGTACCGAGTAATCAAAGTAAGTTGACAGACCTCTGATACAAAATATTACACAGATATCAGCCCTGATACAAACTGATTTCCCCCATCTTCGTGCTCAAAAAATAAATTATAAGACAGGTGGTGAAAGGAAATTCAGAAATGATTGCCCCCACCTAGTCCAGGAAGACGATGAAAGGAAATTCAGAAATGATTGCCCTCGTCTTAGCATTTAAATGCATAAATATTTTCCGAAGTGGTGAAAGGAAATTCAGTAAAAGGGGCCAGATAACTTCACAGGGGTACTGAACAGGCTCGCTGGCAGTGAAGCAATGTCTGAGATATCTGTAAGGCTGTTATACATGAATATCACTCTACTCTGGTAACCAATGATTTCTAAAAACCTGATCCACATCCCAAATTCAGATGGAACTTCCCGATTAAAAGATGTATAATCTCATTCTTTTGATGCAAGCCGAGATCCACAAGATCTATTGAGTCTCCTAGGGTCGTTTCGACTGCCTTAAAACATACCCAAAGTTAGTAGTGGGGAAAGGAAAATTGTGAAAGGGACTACAACTGCGTTTGAAAAGAGTATCTGATTTTGAAAAAACTTTTCGAGGTAAAGAACATAATCTTTTCCCCCCTTCGATCCTTTTTTCCATGGCATTTTTCTGCCTGATTGAGCTTTGAATCCATTTACCCAATATTGGCACGTGGTCTATTGTTCTTCCTGCCTCACAAGAAGGCGGGATCCCTAGTTAGAGCCTATGTTGGAGCTGCCTCTGTTTTTTTTTTTCTTTTTGGCCTGTCACAATTTTCAATTTGATACTTGAAATCTAAAGTTGATTTTATTTTTCCTTCCGAGATGATGAGACCTCTGAAACCTTGTCACGCAAGCAACGATGCTTTTCTACTCTCTAAACAAGTCCACTTTCGTAAGAATGTTCACTCCTTTTTGTTTTACTTCGGGATCTCGCAAATCAGATATTATAATCCATGAGTTCACACGTCCCGAGTCGCGAAATGGCGAAGTCATTTTAAATTTTCACTCAAGACAGTAACCAGGGTAAAATATTTAACTCATGATTAGACGTCGTCGAGGTTTTGCACCTCGGCGTTCGCCAAGTCCGAAATTTTATTTTTACAACCCTGAGAGTCGAGAACACGAAGTCTTTTCTGGATAACCCATGTCAAGGATAAAAGGAAAAAAGCTAACCATGGTAAAATATGTTCTCGACCTTTTTCCACTCGGCATTATATTTTTTTAAGTTTCCAGCTTCTAAACCCCGACTCAAGAAGGCACAATGTAATTATAACATGATTAATTAATCACCTAATCCAAGTTTTTCTTCCCCTTAATTGAGTCTTAATTATCGCCATCTCGCGGTTTCGCGACTCGGCATACTAATCTCCCAGAAAAATGTCTTCAAGGTTTCGAGTTGCGATATGGCGAATAAAATGATTATAAAATTAATTATGCCCCAAATCATGATTACCGTTAATTAAGTCAAATTCGGTCCTCGCGACCTCGTGAGTTGGAGACTCAAAGTGTTAAAAGGAAATCCACGACGTAACGAACGGCGAGAAGATTGATTAACGTTGGTAAGAATTTGATTAATCAAGATAAAGCAAGATATATCTCGTGCCTCAAGGATTGCACATTTCCTGAGGTAGCCATTTTCTCTCCATACTTCGACTGACTATCAAACCGCCAGAAATTTATGACATTTATGGAGAAATAGGGTAAATCTATGCATGTAAGATCAAATTTTACGCAATAAATTTATTCCTAATTACGATTTGACAGACTTATTTTGAAAAGTCCTGAATTTTCAAATATATATAAGAGTTTCATTTCATTTCATCGAACGCATTTTCATAATCACGCATAGCTCATTGTTTCTGAGTAAACTAATTTCTACATGTATACGCAGTTCTATCGTAGGAGAGCGAAAATGAAAACTTCGGGTATGGCTCCGCGGAAAGCAGCAAAGGTGAATGTCGAGGTCGTAGGACAAGTCTCAGACAATGTCTCCGATACTTCACCCCGAAGTGTCGACTCGGTCCCCGACTGGTCATTTGTGTCAAATGTTCTGCAATCAGAATTGGTAGATTATTCAGACGATTCCGACGACAATGAAAGGGATGATCTACACACCAAGTACAAGATAGTCATCCAATCCAGAATGCATAGATTAGCAACTAGGCCACGGTTGCTTCCATATGACAACATGATCCGATGGGCGTTGGAGCACGTAGACTTACCTACCAGGACTATCATGAACAGGTAGCGAGTCACTGTCGGGACTTTTAGGCCCGAGCATCTACAAACTATGTATAAGCTACCCGCGACGTCTGAATATACATATGGCGTTGAGTTCATCGATGAATTCAAGGAGAAGGAATGCACCCAGTACGACAAAACCATGCCCGATTTGATAAAGGATTGGGTTTCGCGCACCGCGAAATTCAGAGCAAATGACTAGGGTGTTTATTCAATCGCTTCGTTGGAGCCACAGTACAAATATGTGGCCATGATGACATGCTGACTATTTGAGAGAGAGGACACATCGCATTTTTTCATTGCATGGGTACCTCTAATGTTTCGGGTCGCAGAAGGTTTCTCTTTTAATTGGGCGAAGATACTCTCAGATAGCCTAGCCAACCGGGTCACAAAGTATCGGGAGAAGAAGGAAAATGGGAGGCCATCCTTATTCTTCATGTCAGCATATATTATGGATGAAATATGCTCCATGACACCCTTTCCATTGATGAGTTGGGGTTGGACTCCAGCCGAATAAGATTCGCATTCGTATTTTAATTCTACAATCGTAAGTTCTCTTTTATAAGATTAAATTGAGACAACACTTAACCTTTCTTGAAGTTTTTCCTACCTATGTTGTTTCCCCCATGACATTTCCTGTACCAACTCAACCTAATGTTGAACCCGGACTATTGAACCAAACACACATCGCCTTAAACCTTTTTAATACCATCCTTAAAATGACAACTAATTGGGCCGAACTTGAACAATCATGGGAAACCATTGAACGAGACATAACTATCCGGGAACAGTTCGAAGCCAGACAATGCCTACGAAGAAATCTCCCTTAGTTTCCTTCTCTGAAGGTTGACGTTTCTTCTTGTTCCATTTTTTAACTATTTTCGGATGCCTTGACACTGTACTTTGAGCCTTAAGTACAGAATCAGGAACAACAACTGTGATGACAAATATTTCCCGGGCCACAAGTGTAAATAACAAAATATTTTTATGGCCATCTCCGAGGATATTTCAGAAGAGGATGTAGAAAATCCCCTTGTGTCTAATCACCTGAATCCACTGACATAACCCCTCCCTCAAACCATCCTGAAGTAGAACCGGTCATTTCCCTCAATGATCTCACTTGCTTCTTCGCTCCCCAAACCCTCAAGATAATCGGTTACATCAAGCATCAGAAGGTCATTATTCTGGTTGATAGTGGTAGCACCCATAAATTTATTCATCACCGCATTGCCCAAGAAACTCATTGCTACATCCATGCCGTCAATAATTTCCAAATCATGATTGTCAATGGTGGTTCCATGAAATGTGGAGGGCGTTGTGAAAATTTGCATCTCCAAATTGGTGACTACCAACTGAAATCCCATATGTTTGCTATCGACATGGGAGGTTGTGACATTATGTTGGGTCTAGACTGGCTAAGGACTTTGGGTCCCATTCTCATGTATTTTAAAGACTTAACCATGCAATTCATTCAGGAGGGCCACCAATATAAGTTCCAATGCATCACCTCCGGTTCACCTGAGATCATTAGTTCTCGTCGCATGGAAAATCTGCTAAAAAAAGGTCATTCTGGTGTTATCGCCCAACTCCATGCCATACAAGAAATAGAGACACCCTTAGTCCCGCAAGACCTCCAATCCATCCTTTCTAAACATCAATTGGTCTTTTCCACTCCCCAAGGAATCCCTCCTTCCTGTGGTGTTCATGATCATTCCATTCCCCTTGTACCTGGAATCCTTCCTCCCAATATCTGTATGTATCATCACCCCTTTTCCCAAAAAAATGAACTTGAGAAAATTGTCCAGGAACTCCTTAATGCAGGTGTTATCCACCTTAGTATGAGCCCCTACTCTTCTCTTGTGGTCATGGTCCTAAAGAAAGAAGGTTCTTGGTGAATGTGTCCTAACTTCCGTGCCCTCAACAAACTTACCATCAAAGACAAATTCCCATTCTTGTCATTGATGACCTCCTAGATGAATTGAGTGGTGCCCAATTATTCACTAAACTGGATCTTGATTTGGGCTACCACCAGATACGTATGAAAGAGGAAAACATTCCCAAGACTGCCTTTAGAAATCATGAGGACCACTATGAGTTTTTGGTCATTCCCTTTAGCTTGTGTAATGCCCCCTCCACCTTCCAAAGCTGCATGAATCATGTCTTCCGTCCTTTTCTCGGCCTTTTTTTCTTAGTTTTATTTGATGATATCCTCATCTACAACAAAACCTGGATAAACCATCTTTCTCATCTGGATCGAGTTCTCCATCTACTCTCTCAGCACCAACTTTTCCTGAAACAGTCTAAATGTGCTTTTGGTGCCTTAGAAGTAGAATGCTTGGGTCATCTAGTTTGCAAGGATGGCGTTAGGGTGGATCCTAAAAATATTGAAGCTATGCAAGACTGGCCTCACCCAAAGACTCTTAAGAGCTTGCATGGATTTCTGGGCTTAACATGGTATTATCGCAATTTTGTTAAGAATTATGGGAAGATTGCAACACCTCTCACTACTCTCCTAAAAAAGAACTCTTTCACTTAGACTCCAGCCATTGCTCAAGCTTTTCAAACCTTGAATATGGCCATGTGCACCACTCCAGGCCTAGCCCTTCCCGATTTCACAAAGACCTTTGTGTTGGAATGTGATGCCTCAGGGAAAGGAATTGGTGTTGTCCTTATGCAAGACCCTTTACCAACAAGCAACTATCTGAAATAAATATGGGCAAATCCATCTATGAAAAGGAAATGTTGGCTATTATACATGTCGTTGATCTGTGGCACCCTTATCTATCGGGGAAACATTTCCAAATTAAGACAGACCATCACAGCCTCAAGTATTTTCTCGAACAACACATTTCCTCTCTAGAACAACAAAAATGGGTGACTAAGCTCTTTGGATATGATTATGAGATCATTTACAAGAAAGACAAAGACAATTTGATTGAAGATGCACTTTCCTGCAAATATGAAGATGAAGGATCCCTTTTTTCTCTTTCATTCATTGTCCCATATTGGCTCCAAGCCATTTTGCAGGAATGGCTACAAGATCCCAAAAGTTTGCAGCTGATCCAACAATTGCAGTCCAATGCTCAAGCTTCCCCAGGGTACTCTTGGCTCCATGATGAACTTCGATAGAAAGGCCATTTTTATTTAAGTAAACAATCAAATCTTAAATCCACGGTACTTTCTGAGCTTCATGCTACACCCACAGTAGGGCACTCTGGGTTTACCAAAACCTATGACAAGGTCAAACATTCCTTTTTATAGGATGGTATGAAACAGGGCATTCATAATTTTGTCATTGAATGTGATGTGTGTCAATGCAACAACGGAGAAATAGTCAAATCTCTGGGAACACTACAACCACTCTTGATTCCACCTTCTATTTGGAAGGATATCTCTATGGATTTTATTACCGTCTTACCCAAATTAGGAAATAAATCAGTCATCATGGTGGTTGTTGATCACCTTTCCAAGTATGCTCATTTTTTCACCCTTAAACACCCATTTAAAACATCCACGGTGGCTCAAATTTGCATGGATCAAGTCTTCAAGACTCATGGCATGTCACACTCTATTGTTTTTTATCGCAAACAAACTTTCACAAGCAATTTTTGGCAAGAATTGTTCAATATACAAGGCACTGAATTGCATCTCAACATATCTTATCATCCCCAGACTTATGGCCAAACGAAAGTTGTCAACAAGTTCCTGGAAACACATTTGAGGTGTTTTGCCTCGAAAAATAAAAATCAGTGGACTCAATGGCTACCCCTAGTTGAATGGTGGTACAACACTTCATACCATACAACTACACACATGAATCCTTTTGAAGAAGTATATGGACATAAGCCACCTTTAGTTCTCTTATACTTACTTAGAGGTGCCTCGAAGGTCCAAGCGGTTGACCTAACACTTACAGCTCGAGAGGCTATTCTCTGTACACTCAAAGAGAATTTGGTCTTCACATAGAATCGCATGAAGCAAAAAGCAGACCAAGGTCGCTCTGAACATCAATTTGCAGAAGGGGATTAGGTGTTTCTTCGACTGCAACCTTACAAGAAAACTTCCCTCAAGGCCGATCATTGTCAAAATCTAGCACACAATTTTAATGGTCCTTATACCATTCTCAAGCGTCTGGGACAAGTAGCCTATCAGTTATCTTTTCCCAACCATTTGAAGCTACATCCTGTTTTTCATGTTTCATGCTTAAAGAAGGTGATTGGAGCTAAGTGCCAAATTCAAACCAACCTTCTAGAGTTAGCTGAAGAAGGATCCATTTGGATATAGCTAGAAGCCGTTTTGGACCGGCGTGAGCATATCCTATGTCAGAGAACCATAAATGAATTTGATCTATATGGATATCAGTGGACACCCACCTTTTCCAACTGGCTCAAAACAATTTTCTGACAATTTTGGCTATTTACTATTTTTAGCAGTTTTAACTTTCGGGGCCATTTTGAAGGCCTAAATGAAGACTTTTTGGTATCGAGATCCTAAAATATAGAAAAGGCACGATTGAGACGCAAAAATGAATTTCCTCTACGATTCCTTTCCAACGAGCTATTACACGCCTAAAATGAAGATCGTATGGAAACGTTACGACCCCGGGAAGTTGATGTACTAACTTACCCAAACGAGGCCCACATGAATTTTGGCGCTTCATCTCCTAGGGTTAGGTTTTTGGATGTCTAGGGTTTTGGACTTCTTTATTATTGTAAAAATGCCTTCATAGCCTCATTGTAACCTTCTTCTTGTTAATGCATGCTACCATCACATCTCTTCTCAAAGATAAGCCGCCACCATTCCAACAAGCTTATTTCTACTGCATTTTACAGTTTCAGCTTATTTTGTTATTGAATAGAAAGCCAGTTTTATTGTATCTATGTTATTTTGTGTTAAGAACCTATTAATAATCTGTATTCATTTCATTCTTCTCATAAAATCTGGATCAATGGTATCAGAGCGGTTTGCTCCTAGTCATCTTAATGCATGTCCCCAACGAGGTCGAAGTACAAAGAGTTGGGTCTCGAGCTTGTTTCTCTTAAGGAAAGAAGCTCTCAGATGCCCAGGAGACCTTCCATGGTAGGAGAAAATAAATATGATGGGATAGGAGATCCTTTCAAATTGTTGATTGAGGAATCCCTCATGCAACAAAGGAATGAGATGATGGATAGTTTCGCGCAAATCCTTAGACGACTACCGACATGCGACACATCTTCTTCAAACGGAGGTGCTGCCCCCTTCAAGGTACAAATAAAATTTGATATTCCTATATTTTAAGGTTAGATAGAAGAATATGATGTATACAAGTGGTTGAATCTACTAGAAGGGTATTTTTCTATTCATAAATTTTTGAATAGAGAAAAGATTACTTTTGTGCTCCTCAAAGTCGTTCCCCATGTCAAAGATTGGTGGGAAAATTTATATGAACAAAAGAAAACAGAGAAAACCTCATTATTTTCAGTCACGACCACCTGTGAATCTTTTAGATATGCTATTAAGGAACAATACTACCCTGTTCGAAGTTATGACAACCTGTATACCAAATGGACCACACTATGGCAAGAAAGAGACTAAGAAGTGCCAGATTTCAAAAATATCTTCCATACCTTGCGCACCAAGTTGGGTATCAAAGATTTAGAGAAACATCTATTGCTCAAGTATCATGATGCTCTGCATAGATACATCCAGACTGAAATGGAATTTCTGGATATCTCATCCTTGGGCGCAGCCTACTGATATGCTATCAAAATCAAGCAGAAGCTCAAAAAAAAGACGTGGCCCTAACCCACTGAAAAAAGGATAGAGAAAATATGGACAGTATCAGAACAACCAATATAAGCTAGAAGTAAAGAAGGACACCGGAAAGACAAATAAAGATACCGGGAAGTGGTGCGACTTCCATAAGAGCCCTTGGCATAACACTGCTCACTGCCACTCAAAGCAGTCAATGGTGGTCGAAGTGAAAGCCTCTGAATCAGATGCAGATTCTGACTTTGAGATAGAACTAGAAAGGGGAAGACAGATCATTGATGTGGAACCCAATGCCACCGTTGCTACCACCAAGCTCCAACCTGGTGAACCAGATGAGCCAAAAGAAGGAGAGCACCTCTTCCATTCACAGATGTGGGTAAAATGCACCCCACTTCACTTCATCATTGATAGCGGTATCCAGAAGAATCTCATCTCAGCAGAGGTTGTCAAGCAGTTGGCCCTGCCAACAACGTCGCACCCACAACCCTACATAATTGGATGGCTCCACCAAGGAAGCGATCTTCGTGTCAGCCAATAGTGCCGACTATCGTACGGCATCAAGCCTTTCAAAGACGAGGTATTGTGTGAAGTTTTTTATGTTCTTTTGGGCCAACTTTATTTATGGAAATGCCATGTTGTATATGAGTCTAGGCCTCGTAGTGTTATTATTACTTTGAACAGGAAATTGTATAGGATACCTGAGGCAATCCCACCTAGTACTATTTCCTTGATCTCTGCTAAGAAATGAAGGAAGGTCATCTCTGAGATGGGGAAGTTTGTCTTGTTCTTTATTTGCTCTTAGAATAAGCGAAAGATCACAACCACATCCAGGGTCTTTGCGGCCGACCTCTCCACACAGCAGAAGCAAGTCGATAAGGTCATGGAAGAATCCTCATATATCTTCTCCTCACCTACAGGGGTACCTCTGCAATATCAGGTCAAGCACCCCATCGATCTGACCCCCGGTGCATCATTTCCCAATGGGACAATCTATCATCGCTCTTTGTTAGAGAATGAGGAGATCAAGCAATAGATCCAAGAATTGCTCCACAAGGGGCACATCCACCCCAACTCATCACCTTGCAGGAGCCCAATCGTGTTGGTACAGAAGAAAGATGGAACCTGGCGAATCTGTATTGATTACCAAGCTCTGAATAAAATCACTGTCAAAAACTGATACTCCATTCCCTGAATCAATGACCTCCTTGATCGACTCATGGGGGGCAAATACTTTAGTAAGATTGATCTGAAGTCTGGCTACCACTAGGTCTCGATAGAACAGAGAGATGTATGGAAGGCTACCTTCAAGTCAAAGGAAGGACTTTTTGAATGGTTGGTCATGCCCTTTGGTTTGAAAAATGCTCCAACCACTTTCATGAGGATGATGGATGATATCCTGTGACCATTCACCAATACTTTTATAGTGGTGTATCTGGATGACATTCTAATTTACAGAAAGACTTGGGCCAAACACTTGCAACATATTCAATAGATTCTGCACACCCTGCGGCAGCACAAGCTATACGCCAACCTGGAAAAATGATCCTTTGGCATGGACAAGGTCCATTACCTGGGCTACATCATTGATCAACATGGCGTACATGTGGATCCAGCCAAGATCCAAGTCATCCGTGACTAGCCAAACCCAACAACACTCACTGAGCTTCGGAGCTTCTTGGGACTTGCTAATTTATACCGTAGGTTCATGTTGGGTTTCTCCCATATTGCATGGGCCCTCATCCAAATAAGCAGGGGTGGTGGTAAGGAGAAATTTGCATGGGGCTGGTTCCAACAACAAGTGTTCAATGAATTGAAGCAATGCTTGTTCTCATCCCCAGTACTTTCACTTCCAGACCTGCAACATCCCTTTGAGATGAAGACAGATGCTTCAGACTATGTTGTGGGTGTCATTCTCACTTAGCATGGCCACCCCGTGGCTTATAATAGTGAGACACTGTCAGATACTGTCCGTAAGTACCCTACTTATGACAAAGAAATGTACTCCATTGTGAAAGCATGCCGCCAGTGGAGATATTACATTCTTGGGAAAGCGACAGTCATCCACAATGATCATAAGACACTGCAGTTCATGTAGACATAGGGAAATTTGTAGAATGGCTGCCATCAAAAGTGGTCCACATACTTGCAGCAATTCCACCTCAACATCAACTATAAAACAGGAAGAGCCAATCGCATTATGATTGCCTCAGCAGACCTCCAGTTGTGACACTCACCACAGTCCTAGATTCTTGTGACCATGAGACATCTGGATGGCCCCAACTCTATGAGACAGAACCTGACTTCGCCACCACCTACCAAATGTTGGGTGCAAATGAAATTGTTGATAATTTCCATCTTCAGGATGGGTTGTTGTGTCACCTAGGCCATATATGTCTTCCATCAAGTGAGTGAGAAAAGATGATATGGGAAGCCCACTACAGTTGGGTGGAAGGACACTTTGGCATCAAAAAGACAGTGACAATGTTATAAAGCCATTTCTAATGGCCGAAACTTTGACAAGAGGTTGGCAAGTATATCAGGTCCTACACTAACTGTGTTATTGCCAAACCGACCACTAAGAAATAGGGCCTGTACACCCCTCTTCCTACTCCTGACAGGCCATGGGAATCCATATCAATGGACTACATGTCGGGCCTCCCATCCACCAAGCGGGGAAATGACTATATTTTTGTGGTTGTTGATCGCTTTTCTAAGATGCCGATTCTGGTTTCCTACAAGAATAGCATCACAACAGAGGCCATTGCCAAGCTCTTCCTTGAACGAGTTTGGGTACATTTTGGAATCCCACAAACCATTGTCTCAGATCAAGATATTCGATTTCTCAACACGTTATGGTTGAGCCTTTGGTCACTATTGGACACCAAGCTCACCAAATCCATGGCCTTCCACCCCCAGATAGATGGCCAAACTGAGGTTGTAAATCGAATGATTGTGCATATCCTTCGCATGTATAATTCAAAGCACCCTCATACATGGGATGAGATCCTTCCCTATGTCTATTATAGCTACAACTGAGCCTTGCATAGCTCAATTGGCCATAGCCTCTTTCAAGTGGGGTTGGGATTCCAACCATTGGGTCCCATATATCTTGCACTTTCCCTTGCGGTCACCTCGACTAACTCATCTCCTGCTCCAACTAAAGATGAAAAAGCCACCCGGTTCATTGAGTGGATCCAACACATCTTCCAATAGGTTCAGGATATCTTACAGAAGTCCAATGACAAGTACAAATAATTCCATGATCAACATTGGGTGCCACATATGTTTCAGGTGGGTGACAAAGTTTGGTTGCACTTACAGAAAGAAAACCTTACAGGACCCTGTCGGAAACTTCACCCACTCCATTATGGATTGTACACCATCACCAAGGCCATGGGGTATAATTATTTTGAGATCAACATTCCTCCTTTCCTTGGCCTGCACCCAATGTTCAACATGGATCTCCTTCACCCTTATATCCCACCATTATTGGACACCTCAGAAGTAGCAGAACAACTAACACCAACATAGCTCAACCCCAACTACATACAATAGGCATCCAATGATGATATTGTGGATAGACAGATAAAGGGAACTTGACAACAAAGTATCCAACTTTATCGAGTAGTCAAAGTAGGGAAGCTCCTGCACCAAGGCAAGTGGCTCACCCGGGGCCAAATTCAACAAAAATTTCCTCATCTAATGGGGGAACTCAACGCAATGGAGACCATTTCTTCTTAAGGAGGGAGGATTGATCCAGATGGATATTGATGGCCGCCCACCTTTTCCAACTGTCTTAAAACATTTTTCTGACAATTTTGGCAATTTACTATTTTTAGCAGTCTTAACTTTCGGGGCCATTTTGAGGGCCTAAATGAATGTTTTTAGGTATTGAGGTCCTCAATGATAACCAAAGGAATTATTGATCCTCCACAATGAATCTCCTCAACTATACCTTTCCAACGAGCTATCACATGCCTAAAACAAAGATCGTATGCAAAAGTTACGACCTCAGGAAGTTGATGTACTAACTTACCCAAACGGGGCCCACATGACTTTTGGCGCTTCATCTCCTAAGGTTAGGTTTTTGGATGTCTAGGGGTTTTGACATTCTTTCTTATTGTAAAAATTCCTTCAGATCCTCATTGTAACCTTCTTATTGTGAATGCACGTTGCCGTCACATCTCTTCTCAGAGATAAGCTGCCACCATTCCAACAAGCTTGTTTCCGATGCATTTTACAATTTCAACTTATTTCGTTATTGAATAGAAAACCAGTTTTACTGTATCTCTGTTATTTTGTGTTAAGAACCTATTAATAATCTATATTCATTTCATTCTTCTCATAAAATCCGGATCAGAAGTGCTAGTCCAGTGGAAAGATACAACTTCAAAAGATGCCACTTGGGAACCAGCTACCATTCTACAACAATTTCCTCATCTCAAGCCTTGAGGACAAGGTTGTTTTTAAGGGGGTGGACATGTTAGGGTCCTAACCTACACATAGGTAGAACCATATATTTGGATGTAATAAATGTCAATATTAATAAGGTCTTTCAATAAAATAGAATAAGGCAGATGTAAGAAGACCTAATAGAAGCTTCTGCTTCTAGAAGGATCTTCCTTTAGATGCTTCTTTTTAGTAAAAATAGGAGTCGAGGATATGAGAACCCCAACTTGTATATTATTGTAATAGAGCTCTTCTCAATTGGAGGTTGCCTGTGAACATTGCTTTCAGATTCAAAGTGTTATTTATGTTATTATTCTCTTATCATTTCAGTGCTATTGTGGTGAATGTTCTGATTATATTGTTGTTATTCTACCATTTCTATCATTTTTTTTATGTTCTGCATACATTTTATATATGGTATATTATAGATAACCATTAGACAAAAGTGAATAAATGTAAAATAATAAAGAATTTTTTTAATTAAAATACGATAAGAAATTTAGTAGATAAGGATAAAAATAAAATAATTTAAAGGTTAAATTAATCATATTTAATATAATGAATTTTTATCCATGATGTTAATAACTAAAGTAAAGTAAATGTTTTCTTTTTCAATTTTTAATTATATGTTTTAATGCTTAATATGGAATATTTTTTAGTGGAAAAATTTAAAACAAAATATTTTTATCTTTATCATTTTCAAATATAAATATTGTTGTTTCAATAAAAGATAATTTTATAGTTTATTTTCTTTTTATTTGATTCCTAAATTTATTGAAAATTTAAAGTTAACATTACGAATAACAATAATGATCACTTATAAATAAATTTAAAATTATATTTTAATAATCATTATTGAATTAGGAATGAGATGAAGTACATAGGAATATAATAGAGAACATACATTAATATAATAGTGGAAACTCAATTTCTATTAACTAAACGAAGGATGGTCTTTTGGGTTTTTACTATATGGTTGTGTTATGTACTATATTTTTATGTGTGTTTCATCTCATTCCCAATACAATATTGATCATTATCATATAATTTTAAATAAATTCCTTTATATGAGATTAATATTATTATTCTTAATTCTTAATTCTTAATTCTTAATTCTTAATTCTTAATGTTAATTTTAAATTCTAAATAAATTTAAGAATAAAATAAAAAGAAAATAATCTTTAAAATTTATTTTTTATTGAAGCAACAACATTTATATTTTAAAATGATAGAGATAAAATTTTTGTTTTAAAATATTTTCATTTAAAAAATATTCCATATTAAACATTAAAAATTTAACATTGAAAATAAATAAACACAATCACTTTAGTTATTAACACCATAAATATAATGAAAACAATTCATTAAATATCAAATATGATTAATACCTTTAAATTATTTTATTTTTAACCTTTATCTCCCAAATTTATTACCATATTTCAATTAAAAATGTTAAGATAAATAGTCATGCTTAAAATTAGTATAACATCATGTTTGATATATAGAATTCAATATATGATTGGATCAAAACACCATAATGAAACATAATATCAAATAGAAATATCCATAAACTCTAATGATAAAATAAATGTTGGTGATATGATAAAAATAAAAGAATTTATAGGTTAATTTAATCATATTTTTTTTTTTAAGTAAGAAGTGAAGTATATATTAAAAAAAGCCCGCCAGAGGCAAAAAAGGGAGAACCCAGTTACAGTCATAGCCTAATTATACTGATGAGCTGCCCCAACAAAGGGGAAACCAGCCCATTCAGCTACTTAGTCATCAAGAGTTTGATAAACCTACTTAGCATTAAAGTCTGAGACTATATGATCAGCAACAGAAATTGACACGTAACCTAGATGCTTGACACGTAACCTAGCCAGGTGCCTTGGAGATCCCCGGGCCAAGGTTCCTCTTCGATGATCGCTATTCCATCCCCCCATTGCACTTCGACCTTCGTTGTAGTGTCGATGCTCGGGCTGCTCCTCACGGTGTCCTGCATCTGAGGCTCGGCCACAGTCTCGCTATCCTTTCTTTTATGCCCGAGCTCTTCTTCAGACTGCATCATAACATCTTCGTCGTGGGAGGTTGCGCCGGGTTCCTTCCGCTCATCTGCTCTGACGCCTCCAATTTCATCAGTTGGTTCATGCATGGAGGACGTTCCTCTCGCGTCTGTAGGGATAGCCACCTGCAGAGAGGACAGGAGCTGGAGGAGCAAATCAATCTTCTCATTGTTTAGCTCTAAGCGGAACTGTAAGTCCTCCACCCCCCAGCGAAGTTCGAAGACTAAGCCATGGAGGATGGACAACTTATCTTTGAGTTGCTTGCCGTGGATTGTGTCCGTAGAGGGGTGATCCATATGAGGACGGTCGCGCGAGGGGGGCGGGTTCTGGGCAGCAGAGGTACCAGGAGGAGCCGGGAGATTAGGGTGGGATAGTGCATCCATCGACAAAGAGTGAATGATGCGTAGGGACGAGCTGAGCGACTGAGGAATGAGCGCGAGTTGATGGGTGGACGCTCTCGAGGGAGGTTGCGCAGAGGGGGGAGTCGTAGGCCGACGAGGCCTCCAGGGAGAGCCCCTTCGAGGCATCCCTCTCAGCCTTGGCTTATGATTCGGCATGGAAGGACTGATGCGGCATGCGAAGGTCTAGAGGTAAAGGGGAGTATCCAAGGGGCTGCCTACTCTAGCCCACGACGACCATAGCCTCGGGTGGGAGAGTGTCTTCTGCCACCAACTCAAACAGTGAACCATACAATGAGCCATAACTAGGAGCGCCTCCATAACAATTGCGACAGAGGGGAGAGGCGTTAATGCCCACTCGATTAACATGAGGGGCATTAATGTCACAGGAGGGTGGCGGGTGGGGGCACGAGCCCATCACATGGCTCCATGCCCCGCTGGCGATCTCCGCTCTCCTCCGCTTGCCCCGTGTCCTCCAATAACACCCCATCCAGGGATAATTTAATCATATTTAATATAAAAAAAAAAATCCAGTATATCTATGATATTAATAACTAAAGTAAATGGGTATTTGTTTTCAATGTTTTAATGTTTAATATGGAATATTTTTTAAATGGAAAAATTTTAAAACATAAAATTTGTATCTTATCGTTTTAAAATATAAATATTGTTCCTTCAATAAAAGATAAATTTTGTAGTTTATTTTATTTTTATTTGATTCGTAAGTTTATTGAAAGTTTATAGCTGACATCAAGAATTAAGTATAACAATAATGAATTCTTAGAAATAAATTTAAAAGGAATTAGAAATTGGGCCTTAGCGAATCGGGGTTGGGCATTTAAGATGTGGTTGTGGAATTTGGCACTCAAAGTCAAATTATTTTGTTGGTTGCTCCTAAAAAACAAACTTTTGATCTGGGATGTTTTGTTAGCCTATGGATGGGAAGGCTCAATCTTTTGCATCTTGTGTAGATGTAATCAGGAGTCGAATTTTCATTTGTTTGTTTCCTTCCCATTTACCCGTCAAGTCTAGGTGATCTTAGAAGGTTTTTTGAAGACAAAGATGACATGGACATGCCACTCGGTTGATGATTGTATCAACTCTTTCAATGAGCAACATAATCTCATTACCAGTTTGCCTACGGTGGTATGTTGGTGCATCTGGCTTGAAAGGAAAAACCTCCTCTTTGATTTTGGATCGACCTTTCCCCATTACCAATTTGCCTACGGTGGTATGTTGGTGCATCTGGCTTGAAAGGAAAAACCTCCTCTTTAATTTTGGATCGACCTTTATGCAAGTCGTAACATCAAAGGTGATGTTTTTATTCAATGCACTCAAGGAGAAACATGTGAAAAATCCATTAAAAACGATCAGGCTCCTGCCTCAGCCTAAGAAGCTAATGAGTTGGTTTGATGGCGCGACTACTGGGAATGGGAAAAATAGTGGGGCAGCTGGAGTCATTTCACTTGCTCAAAATCATTTTATTAAGTGGTTGTTTAATACTGAACTGGAACCAACAATAGGGCGAAGTTGTTGGGCGTATGGACCACTCTCTATTTGGCAAAGATCTTAAACCTTTAGACTCTTCTACTTTTTGGGGACTCAAAGCTCGTGATCAACTGGTGCAATGGCAAGGGCAGTCTCCTTTCTCTAGCGCAGGAGGGTTGGAAGGCGTGCATCCAAGAGCTTCAGTGCCATTTCATTAGCTTATCCTTTTACCATACCTATCAGGACTTCAATAAGGCTGTAGACGCACTCTCCAAAAGGGCGCTCCAGGATCACTTGGATGTCGAAAAGAACTTTTAAACTCAGTGGGTATACAACAAACCAGGCATTTCAAAAACCATCCATGTTTTCTGACTCTTTTTGTCGATCTCGATCTTTAATTCAGATATTTTGTTAGACTTATCGATTCTGGGATCTTCCTCCAGGAACTTCTCTCTTTTTTTGATTGTCGCTGTCTTTCAGTTGCTTTTGTATGCTAGAAGGAGGGAAAATCAGGTTTTTTGGTTATCTCCTGAAATGAGATTCAGAAAAACATTTATGTAAGTAGATGATCAGATATGTATATTTTAATCAGTTTTTTTGGTTATCTCCTGAAATGAGATTCAGAAAAACATTTATGTAAGTAGATGATCAGATATGTATATTTTATATTTACGCCGAAAGGCGTATACCTATTGACAATGGGCACAATTAATGATCTTTTAATTTTATTTAACCTTAAACCCTAATCTGATGGCTATGCATTGAAGATGCTAGCATATTCTTAGTCGTCCTCCAAAATCAATGGGTCAGATTTATTGTTCATAACTTTCTTGCATTTATCAAGGCATCCGTTAACATGTTTACTTTTTCACATTTACCTAATCATATTAAGAAATTACTATCCAGCCATATAATTGCCACGTTTAATTGATTACCAATAATTAAAATCTATAAAACTTTTTTCTTGCCACGTTTAGATTATTACCAGGGACTGCTTCATCTTCATTGCCACCGATCCCATTTCCACTTATCTCATTTATGTGAATTGTTATGCCACATTCTGCGTGTGTGCGTTTCTGGAGAGCTGACAGGTGAAAATTTTGCGTGCGTTCTACGTGCGTTTCTGGAGAGCGGTTCATCAAAAAATTTTGCATATGGTTTAATTTGCGTGCGTTCTGCGTGCGTTTCTGGAGAGCCGTTCATCAGAAAATTTTCCATATGGTTTAAGAAGAGCAGCCAGAGGATATATTAGATTTTATTTACAGTTAAAGGTAGATTTAATAAATTAAATATGCCTTTCGGCGTTCATCAACCACATTAATTATGTGGCTGTGCTAGTTATACTATAAAGAGCAATTTATTTGACCGGAAAAAGAAAACACACATCAATATAGGGTAAACCCAACTTGTATTAAGGAAAAGAAGGATGGCCTTTTGGGTTTTCACTAGATAGTTGTTTTCTCCACTATATCCATATGTGTGTTTCATCTTATTCCTAATACAATAAAGATCATTATCATATAATTTTAAATTTCTTTTTATGAGATCATTATTGTTATTTTTAATTCTCAATGTCAACTTTAAACTTTCAATAAATTTAAGAATCTAATAAAAAGAAAATAAACTATAAAATTTATCTTTTATTGGAGCAAGATCATTTATATTTTAAAATGATAAAGATAAAGTTTTTGTTTCAAAAATTTTCCATTTAAAAAGTATTCCATACTAAGCATTAAAACATATGATTTAACATTGAAAAAAAATACACACTATTACTTTAGTTATTAACACCATAAATATAATGGAAAAAATTCATTATATATCAAATATGATTAATACCTTTAAATTATTTTATTTTTAACCTTTATCTCCTAAATTTCTTATCATATTTCAATTAAAAAATTTAATATAAATTTTCATCCTTAAAATTATCTGTATGAATCTTTGTCTAACTGATATAACATCGTGTTTGATATATAGAATGTTATATTTACTTGCATCAAAACCCCATAAGGAAACATAATATCAAATAAATATATCCATAAATTCCAAAAATAAAATTATCCATTTATGTTTTTCAGTTTCCAAACAGTTAGCACCTACTTACGTCATATTGGTTCTTCATAAGGGCCTATATTCAATGCAAATCACTTCATGTCAAACCTTTAATGCATAACCATATATCTATAACAAATCATTTGAAAGTCATAATCACAACGATTAATCATTAATATTTAATATATAGTTTTAAACTTCTTTTCTTAAATTGGTCAATGCTATTCTTAATTTTTAGTTTCAACCTCAAAATTTTAATAAATTATTGGTGGCCATCCATCTCTTCCACTCATTCAACATGCTATTCTCAAGTTCAACTGAGTCCCTAACATTGACTACAAAGTTTTGTAAAATATGGACATAAATTGAGAGTCTCTACCCAAAATGATCTTCTTGAGTAACCCATGCAGATGAAAAAATTCACTTATAAATACATGTGCCACATTAGTGACATTATAAGTTTCTTTGACTAAAAAGAAGTGTGCACTTTTGATCAAATTATAAACTATAAAAAATTTGCATTATGCCTTTGCGACACGAGTGAAAATATCATAATGAAATCCATAGAAATGACTTATCATTCAGACAAATGAATGTTATGAAGTTTTAGGAGTCTTGTTGGGTGGTGATGATCAACCTTCACTTGTTGATCTTCAATACACTTGGAGATAAATTGGACTACATCGTGTTTCATGCCTACCGAGAAAAAAAATTCTTCATGTCTACATACATCTTCTTCACACCAAGATGCACACAATAAAGTGATGTATTCACTTCCTTTAGGATAATTCTTCAAATATCTCCTTCCTTAGGACCACACATCCTTCTTTGAAATCTAAAAAATATATCCTCTTCAAGGACATATCCTTCAAACTTTATTTCTAAATATCTCCCATTCTAGAGTGTTTAAGTAACATTCAAATACCAAATATCTCCAAGAAGTTGTCTCTACAGTCACTCCCTCAAATTGACCTTTAAGGGAACCATGGATAAGATCCATGTTCTTATACTCAATGCATCACACACCACATTATCCTTTCCCTTGATGTAATAAATTCCAAAATAATACTCACTCATGAATTTTCTCCATCACCTTTTCTTGGCATTTTGATCCCTTCGAGTGAAGAGATGCTTCAATATTTTGTGATACTTTTTGAGTTCAAGGATTCACCCCACACAATAATTCTTACAAATATTTAGAAATAGAATCATGAGTGTCAAAAATCTCCCCATGCTACTTCAAATTCCTATATGCTTATTCTATCACTCCCCCTTCTTACATTATCACAGTGTGCAACCATTGCCTCGAGGAATCTGTGTAAAATTTGAAGCCTTTACTAGTATTGGGCACTCGTAGAATTGTAACAGTAGTTAGTACTATATTACTCTCAATGAATGTAATGTAACATTAATTATCCCACTCATACTTGAATCCCTTGCACTGCAAGGTAGTGATGGGTTTCATAATCTATGGGAGCCCTTCCACAAACCTTCAACAATATCGATCTAGCCCCATGAAGCTTCACACTTCATGAAAAATTTTCAATTTTGACAAATCCATTATGACCATCACAATTTTTGGTTCCATCAAAATTCCTTCTGAAATAATATGACAAAAATGTTAACTCCTTATAAAATAAAGAGCATTTGGACAACTTTCCATACGACGTGTTTTCTCTTAGTCATGACATCGCTACCTGCAAATGCTCCTCATGTTCTCTTTCATTCTTAGAATAGAACAAAATATAATATAGAAAGTGTTAGCGTCAGAAGTCACCCCTAGATTGCAGCAGGAGCAGAGCCTGACACCCATCAGTTTATGTCACGATTTGTTTAATGGGGTGATCGAATGGAAGTTAACTCAGAACGATGTGGTTCTAACTCTGAAACTAGGCCAGACATGCATGGACAAGTGAGGTCTTAGATAACTTCAGACAGTGAGTTGTAGTAAGGGTGAGTAGGGGGAAGACTTGTATCAGAGAGGTGCAAAGGTCTGCCGTAAACATCTGGTTTCTAACAGACTGTAGGGGAAGACATCTAAATGCAAGATCTTCTTACGTTCAAACGCAGAAAACCAGAGAACACAATGATGCCACAAAAAAACCTTTATCATAACATAATTGCATAAATTCGTGCGAATCCGTCGATCACGAACTCTCTCGGTATGAGATGAAAATTAGATGGAGTAAGAAAGGATGTCTGTCATAAAACAAGAAATCTTACACACAGATGCATAACCAAAAAACTCGAATTTCTGTTAAAACTTTACAATCGGGAGCTTTTCTCTACCATCGATCCTTCCAAAAAATGGCGAAAATGGCTACATATACTCAAAAATAACAACAACAACAAAAATGAGACGCTGCATTAAAGAATTGGATCTGCCTGGCTTCTGAAGGCCTGCTTATGCAGACTCAGGATGATCATGCGCCTATGACAGACGCCATCAAATTTTGGATTGTCCTTCTGCAGGTGAGTCGACGTGCTTTTAATTCGTCGTCGGACTTTCCCTTTATGGAAGAGTCGATGTCTAACCACCTACAACAACTGCAATAACTGCCATCTTGGGATCATGAATGGCTCTGGTCAAATCTACCTTTTGGGGATGTGAAGGTCTTTTCAAGGGGCCACCTGGACCAGCAGAACGACTCATGGGATGAGAGGTGGAAGATGTGGCATACTTGACGAGGATGCTGTAGGTGCCGGTATGGTATGGTGAAGGGACAATAGACAACGAATGGAGGGAGGTGTTGAGGTAGAGGTGACTGGGCGAAAGGGACACATGGCAGGTGGTGAGAACTTAGGACCAGTATATTCGTGCCACGTATAGATAGGGGGCC
>JZKD02S1927385.1:78570-92481 GCA_000966675.3 Picea glauca | reverse complement strand
CCCCCCCCCCTCCATTAAAGGCAGAACCAATGGGGGGGTTTGGAATCCAATACAAAACATAGATCTAAATGCCGAGACATGGGACGTCCAGATGTGCGCATACATTATCTCTGATTTCGGACCCCCCCCCTCTCGTTAAAGTCAGAATGATGGAGGGGGTGCGGAATGGAACCTCATTCATGAATTTGAGTGCCTGAATTACGATTGTCCAGATCTATGCCCTCTTTAAATTAAATTTTCCTGAGCCTTGCTGATGGATGAACGAATGAGTTGACCTCGACGCTTTCAACATGAAAATACCGAAGGGCCCCACTCATGGCTCAACTATTGCGCCGTGTGTCCTTCAGATGGACGGTCCCAATTCTTTTGGGATTTGTGGCACCGGGGGTTCACGATGCAACGTTTCTCAAAATCCCGACTAACCAAACCGCGAAAGCATGAATGTACGTCGCGTGTCCTCCAGAGGAACGGTCGAGATGGAATTTGATGTTCGAAGAGGGATGCCTCCATTATCAGGCTTTCTTGACGTGACCGGGTGCTAGGACCATGGGCTTAGCTTCAAAGGTAGTTATCAGCATTTCGGGGTTCAGGATTTCGAGATGTAGAAAGACGTGAAACCCTCACCCTTCGAACTCCCGAATGCCAAAATGCTGACGTGACTAGATCTTGCGACACACATCCTTTGGAAGGACGACTGCTATCCTTTCTTGCATGCCATATAGACTCTATCTATCGCGCTAATCCCGGTGAAACTCTACTAACCGCAATTTCCCGCCGTCCGTCGATCTGCGTTTATACATGAATCCGGGCCGTTGACAACGTAATTTCGCCCGCTCACTTGATTTTTAGCCTGAAATGGGGATTTACGTGCTATTCTTGGGTGTTCTTCGTGCAACCTGTAGCTCTGGATTCTCTCGGGCCCAAGACAAGAATTTTTGATAACATTAGGCTCCATGGGGGATAGATTCATCCCTGTGATGCTCTAAGAACTCATTCCGCAGCTTCAGTGCCTTGCTGTTGGGCTATGGAGTCAGGCTCAAAACATCTTGCTGCTGAAAATACAGGCCAAAAAATAAAAGCAACAAAATAAAGATACATTCTCAAAGGATCTTATTTATATACAATCCTAAACTAATAAAACACTTTAGATGGGGCTAGGTGAAAGCAGACTTCCACCATAGCCAATCAAGTAACTTCCTGAAGGGAAGCTCTTTATTTTTGTCGATGATCACCAGTAGATGGTGTAACCGTGATAGTAGAATGGATACACTCTTCAACTTCTCCTCACAGGGTGAAGTTGATATGGAATAGGGCGGTTCCAAGGCATAAAGGACATGCCACTCCATGTACTCACTGACAGGATCATAGAATGAGTGGCAAACCCTGTGAAAAGGGTGGCATCAGGCCTGCTCTGCTCCACAGCTACTCCTACAGGGTTGAACTTCACAAGTCTTCATAGGTGAATGGGCGGGCTCCGAGCAGGAAGTCACCCATTCCACTGGTTCTTTCTGCTCTTCTTCTTAGCTCTCCCCTAGGTCCGATTCATATTCATCATAAATAGGGACCATGGGGTGGTTCTTCTTGCTGACTGGCTCTTCAGTATCTCTATAGTGATCAAATGTAGGATAATCTTGTTTCTCATCATCACTATAATATACATCAAAAAGGGGTTGTCCTTCATTGATATGATCCTCCTCCAGAACAGTGATCCCGTAAAAAAATTCCATTTTAGGGATAGTGGGACCTGCTGGTTCTGGCTACTCACACATAATATTTTTCTCTTTATTCCCAGGAAAAAATATATCGTGAGAAACCCCTTGAAGGAAAAGAGAAAAATCCTCCTCCACAACCATCCCCTCTTCAAAAATGGGGAGGTCTTCATCGTCATAAGCAGGGCTGCTAGGAACATCTACTTCAACCCGATACCCAGGTAAGCCATCTACTATAGACCACATCTTCTCTATAAACTCATAATTTTCACAAGAGGCATGTTGATCGTTATGAACATCTAAAATAATAGGTGCATCTGAAATAATGTCAGATGCTTCCGTTCTAGGGATAACACAATTAATATCATTCAACACCTCTATTTTTTCATGGAAAATGCTTTCCTCCATAGTCAAGGCTTTATCATGGACATGGTCTTCAGGGCTAGCAGAGGCTTCATGAAGCAAAGAAAACTCCTCACAAAAGTTTTCAAACAAACAATCAGCTGGATAGTAGTCCTTACAAAATGAATTGAAAGCTGTATGAAAACCTGTTAAAGAGCAGATGCTTGTAGTAGGAAGAGACCGACACCATTCAAGAACAACTCCCTTCAATGAATACCTGAAGAGATTAATCTAGACATCTTCATGCATGATATTAAGTCGATGAATAACCTCATGAAACTCTAGTAAATTCTCAACCGGTACCTCCCAACTCTTTGCGTGAAATTCAGGGAAGAAATTTTCCCATATGTATCTATCAGGAAGTTCATTAGGAAAACCAACTATCTGGGAAAAGTCACAGAAAGCAAACCTTTTAGCTAAGATTTTCTCCATATCGAACCAGTGGAGTTGTTGATTGATCCTTGAATCATGGAGTCGCTAGGTGAAAGATTTACAACTTCGAATGTGTCTGGTCCTTGTTCACCATCAAAGGCCAGATCTTAACATTGTTGTTACCCCAGGAAGCTTCTCAGGTTGAGAAAGCAGTTGTTGAAACCTTCTCAAGAAAGCTCCTTAGGATCAACTTTTAGGTGTGCTAACAATAGATATAGCTGAAACAATGAAGTGGAAACAATGGAGTTGCCACAGTGGAGTTTCCAGGTGCATAGTAGAAATATTTAAAGGCTCTGATGTCTGATGCACCTTCAGAATCAAAGGCTCAATGTCGTTCTTCCCAGGGAAAATCTTCAACTTCGTCCTCGGCAATGGCGCCATAAATGTTAGCGTCAGAAGTCACCCCTAGATTGCAGCAGGAGCAGAGCTCGACACTTATCATTTTATGTCACGATTTGTTTAATGGGGTGATCGAATGGAAGTTAACTCAGAACGATGTGGTTCTAACTCTGAAACTAGGCCAGGCATGCATGGGCAAGTGAGGTCTTATATAACTTCAGACAGTGAGTTGTAGTAAGGGTGAGTAGGGGGAAGACTTGTATCAGAGAGGTGCAAAGGTTTGTCGTAAACATTAGGTTTCTAACAGACTATAGGGGAAGACATCTAAACGCAATATCTTCTTACATTCAAACGTAGAAAACGAGAGAACACAACGATGCCACAAAAAATCCTTTATCATAACATAATTGCATAAATTCGTGCGAATCCGTCGATCACAAACTCTCTCGGTATGACATGAAAATTAGATGGAGTAAGAAAGAATGTCTTTCATAAAACGAGAAATCTTACACACAGATGCATAACCAGAAAACTCGAATTTCTGTTAAAACTTTACAATCGGGAGCTTCGCTCTACCATCGATCCTTCCTAAAAATGGTGAAAACGCCTACATATACTCAAAAATAACAACAACAGCAAAAACGAGACGTTGCATTAAATAATTGTGTCTTCCTGGATTCTGAGAGCCTGCCTATGAAGACTCGGGATGATCGCACGCCTATGACAGATGCCACCAGATTTCGAATTATCCTTCTACAGGTGAGTCGACGTGCTTTTAATTCGTCGTCGAAATTTTCCTTTATGGCGAAGCTGATGTCTAACCACCTACAACAACTGCAATAAATGCCATCTTGGTATCAAGAATGGCTCTGGTCAACTCTTCATTTTGGGGACATGGAGGTCTTTTCGAGGGGCCACCTGGACCATTAGAATGGATCACGGTATGAGAGGTGGAAGATGTGGCATACTCGACGAGGATGTTGTAGGTTTCGGTATGGTATGGTGAAGGGATAGGAGACAACGAATGAAGGGAGGTGTTGAGGTAGAGGTGACTGGGTGAAAGGGACACATGGTAGGTGGTGAGGACTTAGGACTAGTATATTCGTGCCACATACAGATAGGGGGCCCGCTAGAGTGAAATTCCATTCCGGACCCCCCCTCCATTAAAGGCAGAACCGATGGGGGGGTCCGGAATCCAATACAGACCGTAGATGTAAATGCCGAGACTTGGGCCCTCCAAATGCGTGCATACATTATCTCCGATTCCGGACTGCCCCTCTCGTTAAAGCCAGAATGACAGAGGGGGTGCGGAATGGAACCTCATACGTGAATTTGAGTGCCTGGATTACGACCGTCTAGATCTACGCCCTCTTTAAATTAAATTTACCCGAGCCTTTCTGATGGATGAATGGTTGATATGACCTCGACGCTTTCAACATGAAAATACCGAAGGGCCCCACTCATGGCTCAACTATTGCGCCATCTGTCCTTCAGATGGATGGTCCTAATTCTTTCAGGATTTCTGGCACTGGGGGTTCACGATGCAATGTTTCTCAAAATCTCGATTGACCAAACCGCGAAAGAAAGGATATACGTTGTGTGTCCTCCAGAGGAACGGTCGAGATGGAATTTGATTTTAGAAGAGGGCTTCCTCCATTATCAGGCTCGCTTGACATGACCAGGTGCTAGGACCATGGGCTTATCTTCAAAGGCGCTTATCGACGTTTCGGGGTTCAGGGTTTCGAGATGTATAAATACATGAATCCCTCACTCTTCGAACTCCCGAATGCCGAAATGCTGACGTGACTAGATCTTTTTCCACGCATCCTTTGGATGGATGAATGATATCCTTTCTTGCATGCAATATAGACTCTACCTATCGTGCTAATCCCGGTGCAACTCTGCTAACCGCGATTTCCCGTCGTCCGTCGATCTTCTTTTATAGATGAATCCGGGCCGTTAACAACGTAATTTCACCCGCTCACTTGATTTTTAGCCTGAAATGGGGCTTTACATGCTATGCTTGGGCGTTCTTCATGAAACCTGCAACTCTGGATGCTCTTAGGCCCAAGACAAGAATTGTTGCTAACAGAAAGAACTACACAAAGTGGTCTAAGTACTTGTAGAATAAACCATTCATGAGGCTCATGAATATAGTTGGTGTATTGTTCAAACCAAATAACACCACTATTAACTCATAGTTCCCAAACTGAGTTTAGAAGGTGGTCTTAGGAATGTTGCATTCCTTCATCCTTAACTAGTTATGCCCTAATCACATATCAATTTTTTATAAAACTACTTTTTTCATCTGATCAAGGAGATCATCAATCCAAGGCATTGGGTACCTATTCTTGACTATGACTTAATTCAAATACATGTAATCAATGCATGATCACGAGGAATCATCCTTTTGTTGAATTTTCTATATGAGATAATATGGGATCGATATATTATTACAATGATGAGTGTTCCATATATAGAGAACATATAGTGACCATCCATGAAGGGATGTGTCCCTTGGATAATCAATAAATATTTATTATTATCATTTACTTATTATGTATATTATGTAATAAGTGATAATTATATTATTAATTATTAATCTAAGATAATGTCTTCCAGATGTTTTCCAAACATCAACACTCCCTCTCAATGAGGGAGACATTCTGTATCATGCCACGCTTGTTTATGAAGTATACAAACTTCATTGTAGAATCATGACACTTGTCTGTTAGTCTTGGGAGATGTGTCTGTCCTACCTGAACCAAGGGGAAACTCCCCCTGTGTCTCTACCTCTGAGCCAAATGACTCTCTTTAAGATTAGGATCATTCTGGGTCTACATGTGATATCACCTAGCATCTTGAGTCTTTATCATTTCTTGTCAAATCACCATGACTAGGACAAAGACCATACTAGGTACATTCACCACAGGTACACCCTTGTGAGTGAATGTCATTTCGATGCTAACTGACACATGGAAAGAACCTCAAGAACCTCAAGTCTGTATTTTTCCTTGTCATGATCAAGGAAGGACTATGTCTAGGCCCATTTACCACAAGTACACCTTTGTGATAAATGTATCTTATCCCCCTTGGTCTACAACCTAATCTAGGAGAAGGTCCACGCGATTTTGAAACATCAACACTCACTCTTATCTAGGGAGGTATATTTCCATAGTAGTAAACAACTATTGTCCATTCATACAGAACCACTGCTAGTAGAACACAACTACTATCTATTGGAACACAATCATTTCTAGTGGTACACAACCACTATAGTAGAAATATTTATGTCACACATGGCACTCCCTTGTGGACTTTTAGAGGCTACTCCATCTAGAAACACTAGGGTCAACTCCCCATAGTGTGTGACATCAAGGTCAAATCCCTTGACATTTCCTCATTTTCTATAAACAAGGGATGTATCCTCATGTTCTCCCCAAAAGGGACGTTGGGCTATAATCCCAAACCTAATTATCCTTTCTCAAATAAGTTTCCTCATATATCAACTCAACTAAGTCATGGAGGAGTATGATCTGGAGAAAGTATGTCATACATGGCACTCTCATGTGGACTTTTAGAGGCTACTCCCTATAGAAACACTAGGGTCAAATCCCCATAGTGTGTGACATCGAGTTCAACTCCCTTGACATGTCCTCATGTGTTCTTCACAAGGGACGTGTCCTCATGTTCTCTCCACAAGGGGAATTGGAATACAATCCCAAACCACTTATCCCTTCTTGGATAAGTCTCATAAGAGATCAACTCAACTCATTCACAAAGGAGTATGATTTGGAGAATGTCTCAGGAAGCTGCAAACATCAACACTCCCTCTCAGCGAGGGAGGCATTCTCTGCCACACCAAGTATGTCATGGAAGTCCTCGAACTTCATCCTGGTAAGGTGTTTGGTAAGAACATCAAAAACCTTATCATCTGTAGGAAGGTACTACACTAGTACTTCCTTCCTTTGCACCATGTACAACTATGCCTCGTAGGTATCTCAACACATGATTTGCAACAATCCAGTGTGTTTGTGTCAGCTGACTAATAAACTGGCTAAGTGCACTCACTACATAGCAAGTATTTGGTCTAGTGTTAACTAGATACATCAATGATCCAATCAATTATTCATAAAGGGTCAGATCAATATCGTCAGAATCAAAAGAAGACACACTTAGTTTCTTCTATTTCATTACCATCGATGTAGCCATGGGCTTACAATTCAACATCCTAAACATTTTCAATATATTAATTATGTACTTCCCATGACTTAGGAAGATCTCATCAGTTCTCAGCCACACCTCTAGTCCCAAGAAGTAGTGTATGATACCAAGGTCCTTCATCTGAAACTAAAGGCCAACCCATACTTGCATTCAACAATAAGGATCTTTGTATTGGTGAGGAATAAATCATCAACATAAACGACCAAAATCAAGGACTCACCATTAATAGTCTTTTAGTATAGGTTGGGATCAAAAAAATGATTTTTGAAGCCCAAAATCATCATGTGTCCATCAATCATCACATGCCAAGCTTGAGTTTCTTTATTGAGTCCATACATGGCCTTCTTCAACCTACACACATGATACTCCTTCTCATGTATCACAAAACCATTTGGTTTCTCAATACATACTTCTTCCTTAATCTCTCTGTTATGAAAGGATGTCTTCACATCCATCTAATGTAGTATCCAAACCATGGATGTTTCAAGGCAAATAATCTTCTAGATATAAGTGTATTGACCAATGGGAGAAAATATTTCCTCATACTCTATTCCCTCCACTTGAGACAATCCTCCAACAACAAATCTCATTTTGTGTTTCTCAATGCTTTCATCAGCTGTGCGTTTGATATTATAGATCCACTTGGAAGTCACTACAGACTTCCCCTCATGTCTCATAAAATTATCCCACACATCATTCTTCATGATGGACTGATACTTCTCTATCATGGCATCTCTCCATACTGACTGACTAGATGCATCCTCATAACAAGAATGCTCAAAATCAATGATGTGGATCATAGTTGTGGCATAGAACAAATATCTTTGAGGCCTCTTGATCTCTCTAAAGGTACCATGAGGAGTTTCATGTCCTTCTACCTCCTGCAGAGTATGATGATCCCATGTATGTATATTATGACCTACTACAATATCTATGGGGACATCAACTAGAGATATAGGATCAATGAGATCAATTGGATCAATAGGATCAACTATATCCCTCTGAAATGTTATAGGGTGATGGGGAGAAGGAGAAATCTCTTCCTCTCTCTCACTATCAATCTCCATGTAAGATCCTCTAGATCTCCTGAAGGCTACCTCCTCCTCAAACGTAACATATTTTCTCACCTCAATATTTCTCTTACAGGGGATGCAGATCTAGTATTCCTTCGAAGACTCATTGTACCAGGCCACAAATGTACCCTTTCTTCCTAAATGGTCTAGCTTGGTCCTTTTCTTATTGGGTAAATGAATGTATATTGGACACCCAAATATTATGAAGTGTCCAACCTCATGCTTCACCCATGAACTGCATCCATACTAGACATCTCTTGGTTCCCTTGTGGAACACATGTCTAAGACATATCAAGGTTCCCTCATGGAACCAATGTATCACAAGAAATATTGAGGTTTCCTCATGAAACCAATGTCTTGGTTCCCCCCGACTAGTCCACACAAGACCCTCAAGGGAGAATGTCTCATGTTGTTTTCCACAATCTTCATGTGATCTCGACTAAGAGGGTTTTTTTAATTCTTCTCATGTCCTTCTTGATCAATCCACACCAAATACTTGCATTGATCTCATCAAATGTGAGACAACTTGTTGCATATGCATCCATGTCTAGATCAACACAAACCGATCCCAATTAAACAAATGAGGATTCTTGGGATTATACCTTTTGATCTCATCCTACAATATATTACCCATTGGAATTATATGCGTGAATGACCCATATGAAGGGATATCCACTGACCTTCATCCCAAGAGCTATCTTATGAGTTTGAGCTTTTGAAGGAATGACAAAGCTTCAAAAAGAAACATACACAACCCTTCTGAGCTTCCTTCCCTCACTCCCCTCTATGTGCAGTCTGTATAGAAAATGCAATCCAAATAGAAGAAACATGTCTAGAATCGAGGGTATTTCTAATCAGGGGAAGCTCCTGTCCAAAACATGCATGGTGGTGGTGTACATACATTTCAATGAAAAGATGCCTTTCACTGGGATTTTTAAATATATCGTCATTTTTCCACATGATGATGACGACCCTTAACAATTGGGTAATAATGATGATAACAAACCAAAATCCTTTTTGGAGCATGGAGGACATGACGGGGCCGAGGACCATGGGAGACATGCTCCTCCTTCCTAATGGAGAAGTGATCATCATGAACGATGCCCTCTTCAAGGTGGTTTTCTTTGTGCATGCTAATTTGGCCACCCCTCGGCTTTCTCCAGGTGAACATATACACTCCTTCATTCACCACACATAGTGATTCCATGAACCATAGATTTCTCACCCTCGCAGCTTCCATGCCAACCCTCCTCCTAAACTCCGTGAACGTTTACTCATTGTTGATAACAGTTCCTCTGAGTGGAGTGGTTGCACTGCCTCGATACTACATGATGTTTTTTGTCAACAGGGGAATTCCCAACATCATCTGATGGGTTAAATTTGGAGCTTAATCGATATCCCATGTATGATTTACTCTTGGAGACAGTTTTAGGATGGATTTTTGGTTACTCAACAAAACAAATATTTTTTATTTGGGTTGGCTACAAATAAATTATAAGAAAGAAAATTTAGACTTTCTAACAATAACTTTCGTTATTATCCAATGGAAATTTGTAATAAAATTTTTCTTGAAAGAAAATTCAACCTGGTATTGATGTTCAATGTGAGAGGCAATGGTATTCTTCCTTGATACCCTTTAGCAGTTGAATCTAATCCACAAATGGAATTCGGAGCCCAAAACTAGTTTTGGAAAAGAGTTAGTCCCTACTATAGTAATCAAATATGATCTTCATGATGTTATAAATCTCCACACAAAACACATGCTATCTCTCTTATTTTCATGGGCCCTCTTGTGAGGGAGTAAACCCCAATACTTCTCTGATACCATGTTGATTTTTCTATATGATATAATATGAGATCGATATATTAATATAATGATGAGTGTTCCATGTATAAAGAACATATGGTGACCATCCATGAATGGATGCATCCCTTGGATAATCAATAACTATTTATTATTATCATTTACTTATTATATGTATTATTTAATAATCAATAATTATATTATTAATCATTAATATAATATAATGTCCTCCCGATGTTGTCTAAACATCAACACCTTCTTCTTGAAAAATATTACTTGTGCACCCAAGGTGATCTAGATTTATTAGATAACCAAATAAAAGAATAAAAATGCAAAGAACACTCACAGAAATATATCACAAAGAAGACAATATTACAACTAAATCCCAATTCAATTAATGAATGAAAAATAGAAAAGACTATAAAATGCAGAGTTAGATATTTAGCTATAATGGTGGAAACTTATCTCTAAGAACATAAGTGTCAGATATACTCATTCATAATTTTGAACTTATGCTTATACTGAGAGGGGGGTTTAATCAATATAAGATACTTTTACTTTATTTAACCATTCATCAATAATTCCTTAGATGAGAAAAAATAATCACATATGAGAAAAAATAATCTCATATAAACTCAAATCAAAATGCAAAGATTTTAACATGGAAACCCAACTGGGAGAAAACCATAAAAATAACCTTTATAAGTTCATGTAGGCACCAACCTACTATTAAAATATTTGTAGGAATCAAACTGCTAAAGACACCAATCCCCTTAGCTGAACACCAACTCAACAGCACATGTAGGAAACAATCTACTATACACACCAATCTCTTCATCTAAGCACCAAATCTACAAGACATTGTGTAGGCACTAACCCACTAGAGACGCCAATCTCCTTAGCGGAGGACCAATTCAATAAGACATGTATAGACACCAATCCAATATCTTCATATATAGTGTACTTCTGACTTCACCTGCATACTTCATACTTAAGACATAGATTCAAACCATAGTCACATTTATCCTTCATGTCCTAGTGAGCCTCATAGTATCATTCCCAAACTATGATCCCAAACTACAACATCATAGGCTTTCGGTCCTTCATAGTGCACCTTAAGAACAAGAAAACTCCTCTGAATTCTCGTGCACACCTGTAGATCCCAAAAAGACAACCCAAATCCTCTAGCATACCTCATATCTATTCCATGCACATTTTACTTGATATCTTGGACATTCATAGTCCCCCCCTGTATTTTACATCAATGAAAACAATATTTCCAACAATCTCTCTCTTTTTCATCGATGACAACCCTTAGTCAAGTTTCATACTCCCCCTATCTACGATTCTCCTCATGTATGCAATTCTTCCTTTGTATGCAACTTATCCCCCTTTGACATCAATGGAAAAAGGTTGCTCCTCTTGATTTGTGCTTCCCTTCAATCAATCCAATGTTCAATTTAAAAGTATATCTCTAATTTTCCACTTGTTGAAAATTGATCGTTATCCAGGTTGTCTCTTCTACATATATCCAACATTGATCCTTCTATTTGATTGTTTTTATTGATCAAACCTTCCAATACAAAGTCATGACTTTGATATTCTGAATGGGGGGAAGCTTTAGTATTTACTTTATTTGAATTTGTTTATACCTACACATTACTTTTTGACAAGGACCAATCATATGACTTCTCTTTTCCAAAAGAGTATCGTAAACTTGAATTTCCATTTTCACAAGAAAATGTACCAGTGTTACCTTTTATAGAAAAGGGGTGTACATGTTTTGAGTGAGAATAAAAACAATGAATCTTCCAACCATCTTTATCTAGCTTATCACATCCTTTCTCATAACAAAAAACTTCATCTCTCCCTATTTCTTGATTTTGCTTCCTTTTCCAAACCTTTGTGTATTCTTCTTTATGTTTGGAAATACAATTTTCTTCCCTGTTTTTTTTTATGAGGTCCTACTAGGTTGATTCTACATTAACATTCTATGTGGACATAGTTATTACACTTATAACATTCAATATTGTAATCGAGTAAAGGAGAAAATGAATTTTAGTTTGTGTTAGAAAACCTATGTGAACTTCTGGTTTTCTTGCTCACATATTCATCCTTTGAGGTATTATAAGAACCTCTATTTCTATATCTCATATGATCACTTCTTGCATAATCACTACAATATATTACCTTATGACCAAAATTATTTCAATAAAAACAATAGCTAAGAAAGAGATATTGGTCCAAATTTGTGAAAGGAATTCTTATTGGAACAACTCTTCTGAAGTCATTCTTGTTATTCTTGTGAGAAGAATTAGGTTTATTCTAGTCATAATTACCTTTCATGTTGTTACTTTCATTGTTGATGGAGCCTTTGAGAATATTGGAATAGATTTTGGGATTTTCTTCATTTTTTATTTTCTAATGGCTTTGTGACCTTAGTGATTCCATCTCCCTTGGCGGTATTTTGTTTTTCGTCATATCCAACATATGTATTGATGAATGCTGAACTTTGGAAGATGAGAATATTACCTAAGATTTCAATACTCTTTCCAAAATTCAATCTTCTATTCAACTAATCAATTTTTTTCTCTAGTTCATTTCTCAAGGAAACTATTTCAACCTCTAACTTCTTCCAATTTTATTCCTTTTCTTTCAGTTGGATTCTCACCACTTTTTCTATCCTTTTTTCCTCTTCTAGTTGATTCTTCAGGATGGTAATTGTCTTCTTTGTTTCTTCAATATCAGGATCCTCCTCTTCATATTTATTCAATTGGTGTTTCTACTTTATATTACTTTTCCTAATCATGTCTATTTCTTCTAAGGCACTAATAAGTTTTTCTTCAATATCTTGTTCTTATGAATCTAGTTTTTCTTTCTTACTATCTTCATTTTCTTCATCAACAAGATTTGTTTCCATGGTTATGGAGAGATATTCTTCTTCATCATCACTATCTTCCCTTTATTCATAGGGACACTTAGCAGCAAAATGTCCTATTCCACCACAATTAAATAATTTGAAGGATAGATTACCTTTCTATTTGTTAGGTCCTCATTTTATCTTTCTTATAAATTATGCTTATTATGTCCATGATTCACATGTGGAACAATCACCATATATATCTTCATATTTTTTTTGTATATTTTCCCAAATATGTTTAGTTGATGGAAACCTTATTACCTTGACAATCTCAAAATCTAATAGGCCACTCAAGATGTCATCTATTGATTTTTCATTTTTTTTCACTTGAATCCTTCCCACATTCATCTGTATAACCTGTTATGATAAATTCCCAAATACCAAACCCAAGGTCCTTTAAATATTTCTTCATTATTATACTCCATGATGCATATTTTCTTCCATCAAACAAATAATATCTATTTATAGGGAGACATTCCTTGCAATACATATATGTTCAAGTTCTTCTTTCCAGTGGTTAAACTATTTCTGAAGGAACATGTTTTGAAACCAATTTTTGAACTTATGTTTATATTGAGAGGGGGGATTAATCAACATAAGATACTTTTTACTTTATTTAACCATTCATCAATCATTCATTAGATGAGAAACAACAATCACATATAAACTCAAATCGCAATGCATAGATTTTAACACGGAAACTCGAAGAAAACCATAAAACTTATCTTTATAGATTCATGTAGGCACAAACCTATTTTTACAATATTTACAGGATACAAACCTGTTGGAAACACTAATCCCCTCAATTGAGCACCAACTCTGTTAAGAACCTAAATAGATCTACCAATATAATAACCACAAATATTGAATACACAATAGATCCACAAAGCAATATAGAAGAAACCACACTTTATTATTATCAAACCCTTAAGGTAGGGAAACACCATACAATGGATCCTATTATGGAAGGGATCCTCTCCTGTTCACTTGCCTCTTCGAGGGGGCATC